>VSMD01101337.1:0-80425 GCA_008750895.1 Mirza zaza | reverse complement strand
AAAGACACCTGCACTCGAATGTTTATAGCAGCACAATTCATAATCGCAAGGCTGTGGAAACAGCCCAAGTGCCCATCAATCCAAGAATGGATTAATAAAATGTGGTATATGTATACCATGGAGTACTATTCAGCTCTAAGAAACAACGGTGATATAGCGCATCTTATATTTTCCTGGTTAGAGCTGGAACCCATACTACTAAGTGAAGTATCCCAAGAATGGAAAAACAAGCACCACATATATTCACCAGCAAACTGGTATTAACTGAGCAGCACCTAAGTGGACACATAGGTACTACAGTAATAGGGTATTGGGCAGGGGGGAGGGGGGAGGGGGGCGGGTATATACATACATGAGGGAGATGTGCACCATCTGGGGGATGGTCATGCTGGAAACTCAGACTTGTTGGGGGGGGGAAAGGGCATTTATTGAAACCTTAAAATCTGTACCCCCATAATATGCGGAAATTAAAAGAAAAAAAAGAAAAAAAATGAAATAGAAATATGAATATTCTTATGTCTGTTAAAGAAATTTAATCTAGTATCAAAAACTTCCCCCCAAAGAAAACTCCAGGCCCAGCTGATTTTACTGGTACATTCTAAGATTCATAAAAGAACTAATATGAATATTTTAACCTTTTCAGAAAATAGAAAGTAAAAGATTGCTTCTCAAGTCATTTTATGAGACTCATATAACCTTGATATAAAGCTTAACATGGAAGTCACAAAAAATTTAAAAATTTACAGAATAATATCTTTCATAGGCATAGACCAAAAAAATCCTCAAAGAAATATTAGTAAATCAAATATAGTAATATATAAAAATGGTGATACATCATTATCAACTGGAGTTTATCCCAGAAATATAAGGTTGGTCTAACATTGGAAAATCAAGGTAATTCATCATATTAGCAGATTGAGGAAGAAAAACTATTTAAGCATTTTAACAGATACAAAAGAAACATTTGACAAAATGCAATCTCCATTGTGCTAGAATCTCTCAGAAAATTAGGAATAGAAGGGAAATAACTCAATCTGATAAAAAGCATTTAAGGGGAAAAACAAAATTATTACGCTCATTGGTAAAATATTGAATGCTTTCCCCATAAGATTAAGAAAAACACACTTTTGTTACTTCTCTTCAGTATTGTACTGGGGGTCCTAGCTCATGTAGTAAGGCAAGAAAACAGAAAGGCATAATGATCAAAAAGAAGCAAAACTTCATCTCTATTCATGGATGACATGACTGCTCATTTAGAAAATTCTAAAGAATCTACAAATCAACTATTAGCAGTATTAAGAGAATTTTGCAAGGTCAACATACAAAAATCAGTTGTATTTTTATATATTGGTAGGAAACCAAATGGAAAATAAAATGTTTTAAAATTCTTTTTATAATAGCTTCAAAAGACATAAAATACTTAGGAAGGAATATATTAAGAGATGTGAAAGACCCAAAAACTACAAAACACAGCTGAGAAAAACTAAGAAAGAAGACTGGTAAGGTAGAAATAATGTTGAAAATTTCATCATATTCTCATGAATTGAGAGGCCACATTTTTATGATGTCATTTTTTCCCAAATCCCAGTAAAAATGCTATAGCTTTTTTTTGTAGAAATAAACAAACTGATTCTAAACTTTATATGAAAATGCAAAGGACCTAGAAAAGGAACAACTTTAGAGGATTTACACTAACCAACTTTGAGACTTGCTCTAAAGCTATACTCATCAAAACTCTGTAGTACTGGTAAAGAATAGAAAAATAGGTTAATGCCAAACTCATAATTTTATTTTCAACCAAGGAACCACAACAATCCAATGGGGAAAGGAAAATATTATTAACAAACGATACCAGTGCAATTGTATATCTATGTGGGGAAAAAAATGAGCCTCAACCACTACTATACATCATATATAAAAATTAATTTGAGCTGGATTATAAATCTAAACATAGAAGCTAAAACTATAAATTTTCTGTAAGGAAACAGAAGAATGTCTTCACAAGTTAGGGATAGGCAAAAATTTCTAAAATAGAACACAGAAATCAATAGCCATAAAGGAAAAACAATTGACAAATTAGACCATCAAAATTAAAAATGTCTATGGATCAAATTCAACATTTAGAAAATGAATAGGCAAGCCACATACTGGTGAAAATACTTTCAAAGCACACATCTTAACAAGGACTCGTATTCAGAATATATGAAGTACACCTAGAACATAATGATAAACTGAACAACCCGATTTTGGGCAGAGAGGCACATAGGAAGTAATAATTAAATGTAATGCGGGATCCCAGATAAAATTCTGAAACAGTCAAAGTATGGGAAACTGTTGTATTTGGCTAAAGTCTATAGTTTAGTTAATAGCATTGCATCAGTGTTAATTTCCTGGTTTTGATCACTGTACTATGGTTACATGTGATGCTAACATTAGAAGAAACTGGATGAGGCATGTACAGGAAATTAGCACTATTTATACAACTTTTATGTAAGTTTAAAATTAGTTCAAAATAAAAAAGCTTTTTAAAATCTTTTTTGAAAGATTTGAACAGACACTCTACAAAGGAAGATATATGAATTGCCAATAGCACGTGAAAAAAATGCTCCTAAGTCATTGGAGAAATGCAAATTAAAACCACAATTCCAGCACCCTCCAATAGAACAGCTACAATGAAAAATCTGCTAGTATCTAATGGTGGCAGGGAGGCAGAGCAACCATAACACTCACACATTGCTGGTGGGAACATAAAATAGTGTAACCACTTTGGGGAAAAGTCTCAGAGTTTTTTTTATAAAACTAAACATATGCCTACCCTATCACCCAAGAATTTCACTTTTACATATTTATTCTCCAAAAGGAAAGCATATGTCCACAAAAAAAAGGGCACATACTAGAATGACAACAGCAGTTTTATTCACAATAGCCCCAAATGGGAAACATTTCAAGTGTTCATCAACAACAGCATAGCTAAATAAACCCTGTTATTTTCATAAAATGTAATACTACTCCTCAATTGAAAGGAATAGACCGACTCAAACACACAACGACATGGATACATCTCAAAAATACTATGTTGAGCGAAAGAAGTCTTACGTAAAAGAATAAATACTGTACCAATCCCTTCATATAAAGTTTTAGAGCAGGTAAAACTAATATATAGTGCAAAAAAATCAGAAAGAGTGGTTACCTCGGAGTTGTGGCAGTGGTTGTTGGCTATAAAGGAGCATCAGGGAACTTTCTGGGTCATGACTATGTTCTTTTTTTGTCTGTGTGTGAGACACAATCTTGCTCGGTTGCCCAAGTTAGAGTGCTATGACATCAGCCTAGCTCACAGCAACTTCAAATTCCTGGGTTCAAGCAATCCTCCTGCCTCAGCCTCCCAAGTAGCTGGGACTACAGGCACATACCATTATGCCCGGCTAATTTTTCTATTTTTAGTCTAGACAAGTAAGGTCTTGCTCTTGCTCACGCTGGTCTTGAACTCCTGACCTCAAGTGTTCCTCCTGCCTCAACCTCCCAGAGTGCTAGGTTTACAGGTGCTAGCCACCGCACCCAGCCATTATCTTGATAGCGGTTTGAGTTACACAGGTGTACAAATTTATGAAAACTTATCACATGATACACTTGAACTTTGTGCATTTCACTGTATGTAAATTTTACCTTAAAAAAAAACCCATAAGCAAATATCGAATTCTAGTTAATGATGTGCATGCTGAAATTGAATAATTAAGTATACTGATACCTTCAACTTACCTTGACATGCATTTAAAAATAAATTGATGGATAGGTAGAGGAACGGGCAGATGGACAGACGTGTGACAAAGCAAACGCAGCAGAATGTTAATTTTAAAATCTAGATTGTGGGCATGTGGATGTTCGATGTATAATTCTTTCAATTTTTCGGAATGCTTGAAATTTTGCAATGTTGGGGGAAAAGATAAGGGCAGAACTAATTTTTTTAAAGGTGAATTTATTTTACATAGCAGACAGTGTGGTACAACAAGTTTGAAGTTGAATGATGAATAATTACTTCTTGGCATGCTGACTGCGAGGCAATAGCACTTCATATACGGAGAGGAATAACTAACTTACACGGAGGTCCTACCACACACCCACATTTTTCTAAACACTTGGGATGGGTTATCTCATTTAATTCTCACAGTAGCCATTCCCCCCCACTAGTCCATATGGCAATGGATTGCAAATTAGAGTACACGCTTTCCTCGAGACACTTCACTGCTGTCTGCTGGAAAATTGTCATTGTAACTGCACATATCTACACTAGCTCAGAAGGGAATGATACCCCTGGGGTTGAGCAATGCATGACTGGTGCAGCGTTAACTGGTGGCCCTGACAAGAGCCATATGAAGTATAATTACCATCCCCAGCATTAATATTTAGCCAGTCATTTAAAATATTGAAATATGTATAGGTCGTAGAAACTCAAACCTTGAGCCCCCTCTGTGTCCCCAGTCACTCTGGTCATCTGAGCCCTTCCCTTAGGACTCCCCACATCTCCCCATGTTCAGTAGCTAAAAGGATAGCAGAGGTCGCCCAGCTCCCTGCCTCAGGGCTGCAGCCTACAGCCACCGTGATTGGTCTAACTAGTTAGGACCTGTGGCGATTATCGCAGTTCAGCAGTACACCTGATTATCCCTGAGTTACTGTTGAGGAAACTGAGGGACATGAAATAAAGTAATTTATCAGAGATCTGAAAGCTAATAATCTGTAGAAATAAGATTTGAATGTAGTAGTCTGACTTTATACTTAGCCGCTATACCTCACGGTCTCAACCTCAAACTCTCTATGTGAGGCTCCTCCCAGGTTGTCCTCCTGGCCTGCCTTGATCAGCCCTGGTGTCCAGCTCTGTGAGTTATCCTGAAACATACTGGCTTCTGGGGACCCTAACCAAAGGGAAGGTCCCTGTGAGAAACTCTGAGTGAGCAGACGTCCTCACCAGGCCCTGAGGCAGAAACACTGGGATGTAATAACGACCATCAGTCTGGGTTCGTGGGTGCCACACGCATAGCTTAGGCTGCCTGCCACACCAGGGAGGACTAGAATACAAGCTTACCAACCCCAATTTAACTGGGCGTGGACAGGCAGCCATTTCCAGGTGCCTCAGGTACATTGCTGCTCTTGAAAGCGTTTGAAAATCCTGTGGGTAGGCCCCCAGGAGCCCTGGGATCCTCAAATGAAAGAGTCTCCAGTGGCTTCATGATCTCTTTCCTCAGAATGGGTGACCCTTCCTCATGTTAATTAGTACTAGACCCAATCTAACAGGAGACTACAAGATGTGATTGCTGTCCTCAGGGATTGCACGTTGCATCACAGGCTATGATGAACACAAGAGGATCATAAATAACCAACACAAGATTCTTTATCTTTCTCAAGACAAGACTAGGTCAATTTTTTTAGGACAGACTTTGTAGTGGCTACTGTTTCCACCAATCTCCAGCTTTACACGGCCCTTTGTTATAGTAACAAGCCACAGAGATGCTGTTGGGATTCTGGCTGGGCCAATCAGAATCCTTCCCTGGGATCTTTTTCCTCTATGATTGCAAAGCTATAAGGATATAAGCCTGAAGCTTATATAGATAATATTCCAACCTTACTCAATGGCCCATCAGTGCACTCTAGGAGAGAAGGAAGGCAATGAGTAGGACAGAGAGAAGCAAAGAGAGAAACAAAGAAAGAAAAACAGCAGAGAGAGCCCTGAGAGCAGTCAACTTTCTTATTCCAAGTAACCCAAAGTGTCAGCTCTTGCCTTTCCCACAATTTAGCTATCAGAGTCCACACAACCCCTTTCCCTTTAGGATTAACCTAAGCTGAGTTGGGTTTCTGTCACTTACATTCAAAGAGCTTTGACTAATACAGTTGAGTCACACACCTATAGACATGTGGAATCAATCCATTAATGCTACCAGGGGTGGAGGGATTACTTCCTAGTAGCATTTAAACTAGAACTGGACCTTAAAAGATGGCCCAATTATTTATCTGTTGAATTTACTTATCTATCAAAATTAGATAAGTAAAATGAAGAGGTGAGAGCAATTCACATAGACTTGAGTAATGGCACTGAAATTGCAATGCAAATATAAATTCAGCAGCTATCACGATGCCTGATGAGCAGAAAATTCTCAAAAAAAAATACTTATTAGAATAATTAATAAACAAATGAG
Source organism: Mirza zaza (assembly GCA_008750895.1). NCBI lineage: Eukaryota > Metazoa > Chordata > Mammalia > Primates > Cheirogaleidae > Mirza > Mirza zaza. The sequence continues at coordinate 74,240 of VSMD01101337.1, read as the reverse complement.
CGAAGGAATGAATATAGTATGGGAAGTAGAAACACATGCCTATCCAACTGCCAAGAAATAACACATGCATACACACATCAGAAAACTATTAGTACTGTACAAAATACATGAAATAAGCTACATGGAAGACAAAACAGGAAATCAGTCTATTTCTTTTGAGGCAGATGTTAAAATATTAACCATTTTTTAAATCAACATAGGAAATAGAGCCTACGTGTGCTCTCTTGCAGAGGAATCTATAATAACGCTGCCATGTCTGAGTAATCTGCACATTCACCCCCAATAATTCTCACTTTTATGCCTATGAAAAAAATGGATAATTTGATGTACAAAAGAGAAAGTAGTACAAGAGTTTTGAGCAGATAGGGAACAGAAAGAAAAACATATTTAATGAAGAGCTATCTGCTCTGCAAGATGGGGAGCTTAGTTAGGATGAGTGGGTGGGTGGGAGGTTAGTTAGGAGGTAGGTGGGGCAGTAATCCAGACCCATTAGCAATGTGACCAGAGAAGAAAGGATAAAGTTAGGAGATATTTGAAAGAAAATAAAAATACCAATGTTATCAATTGACTGGGTATGAAGGGCAAAAGCGAAGGAAGTAGGGAAGATCTTGAGCCCTTATAGCTGAGAATTTCCACCTAAAATGGCACTATCTTGTCCCAGTTTCATCTTCCAGACAAGAGAAACGGCAAATAACAGTCTATTCTGAAATTCTCTGCAAGTCAGCCACTCAGAACACTGGTGCTAAAACAACTGTCGTTGTGAAGGACTTTTTGTGGCCTTATGTTCAAAAAAAGAGGAAGAAAGATGGGAATTACTGCTCAGAGCAACTTTGCTGTTCCCCACACCCTGGCAGCAATTTATTGTGTGTGCCCAGCTGTCGGCTGGGTTGTTTGTTTTCCATATAAATCTCCTATCTTCACACTGGACCAAACAGAGCTTGAAAAAAGTCCCTTCTGTGGGGCAAAATATGTTTATGATCAACTGACAGAGTAAAAATCAAAACACCACAATGCTATAGGAAAACTACTCACCTTCTCTGGGACATCTTCACCCCTCTGATCTCCGATGACTGTTCCCTGTCCCCATCCAGGCCGACTGTTGCCCGTGGAACTGCTGGTGGTCTATGCAGAACCATGTCCTCCCCACTGTGCTGCCCTTCTTTAGTGACAGAGGCCCATTGGACGCAGCTGTGGGACTAACTAGAAGAATACATTTCCCAGTGTCCCTTAAAGCTAACATGCTTAAAGGAAGCTGACTCTGTGGTGGGATATGGTCTTTTTGCTCTTCCCCTTTTCCTCTAACCTGCCACTCAAAAGTCAAAGAAGAAGCTGAAGTTCCAGTAGTCATGTGGGACCTTGAGATGACATTGGAAATGGCAACACATGCCAACACATGCTAACAATACAGAGCAGAGAAGTAGGGAGCCTAAGTCCCTCAAGACTGAAGCGTTGCCATAGCACCTTGGCGCTGCCCCACTGAGTGTCTGGTAGCATACATTTCAGCTCCTTGCGTCCACCCCTGTTGAGAGGGGCACTTCATAGATCTTGAAACTGAATTGCAAAGAAGTTTAAGTCTCACAGCCTATCAGAGTCTTGAACCCAGGGCCCCAACTGTCCAATGCTTTCCGTATCAGAAGGACTTGACTAAAAGGTTCTAGCGGTAGTTTTCAGCTACAGAACACCATGGATCAATTTCAGTTCAGTTGTCTCTCTGATCCTGTCCCAATTTCCCTTAGAAGGGTCTTGCACCACACCCAGGTGCTTCCCATCAAACACCGAACAGGGTCTGTTCTACCCTGTGAGAAAGACACACATAAACCCTACCACCATAACTAAGGAACCCTGATCTCAGGAAACCTCTAGTCTTACAAGGGGGCTGCTAGCAAATCTGCCAAATCTTTGCCCCAGAGAGAGGCATTATCTTTATTGTACTAGTCAGGAAACGAAGCTGCCCTCTGCCCTAGAGAGAGATACTGTCTCTACCTTCTAAGGTTGTTTGCTGTGCAAACATCGTTGAAAAGATAGTCCGGAACAAAAGCTGTCCCAAGACAGGCAAAAACATGAAGGACCCATGGAGAATTACCTCCCCACTCTCACTCCTTTGCCATATTCTCTCAGAGAAAGTTACTTTGCTTCCTAATGCTCACTTTAGTTTGAAAGTAAACACTCACTTGAGTGATTATTTGATTAGCATCCATCTTGTCACAAAACCATGAGCTCATAAAAGCTGTTACACTTGCTATTTTTACTCCAATGTACCCCAGGTCTTGCTAATAGTCTGACACGTCGTAGGTGCTCAAAGTGTCAATGAACAGGCTGGCTGGGCGAAATGTAAAGGTAGTCAGTTTGGTGCTTGCCCATGACATAAAACCAGAGGGGTTTAAAGTGTGGATTTGAAATTTGCATCATTACCTGGAAATCTCTGTAGGATCCTGCCTTCTTGCCTTGCTGTTTGGGGTATTCTCTCCATCAATGCAGCAAAGCACAAAACAGTCTTTTTTGAGGGTTACATAGAAAACGTATTCATCTCTAATTTGAACAAACCATCATCTAATTAAATATTTTAGATTGAATATGTTAATACAGAAGGTCTTTTTTTAAAAGAATAATTACAAAGGGACTTCAAGAGGATAATTACAAATGGGAAACGTTGAATATGAATAAAATTCCTATTTTCCTTAATTACTGAAACCTTCTCCTGACAAGAGCCTGAAACCATCTATATTTAAATATCACATGCCATGAGGGTCTCTCCAGGCATCAGGGAAAATATAATTAAGCTATTGGTGAGGCATTTGTCCTCAGTCCTTTTCCAGGCATGCAAATTCAGAGGCTTCTGGGCTCCAAGGGGTAACCCAAACTGACTCACAAGACCTGATCCTGAATTAGAGTCCCCAGGGAGTCTGGCCAGACCCTCTGACCATGGCTGTCTACAACTCGGTTTCACTGCCTTGTTTTTATAAGCTGAGCATGTAACAGAGGGAATGGCCTGGAAAAAAAAATGACAAAAATGTTTTTTGTCTTTTTAAAACATCCCCCACTCCTTTTGGAGAACTAAAATCTGCATCCCTGCCTGAGGCCATTGTCCTTTGTTCTTTGTGCTACAGGAGATGGCTTGGTGGAACTGTCCAGGCAGAGGTTGGGGCAGAGGTCCTGAGACTGTCTTCCCCAGAGATGGGATGGCCCAGAATCATCAACTATAGTTGAATAGCAATTGCCTGAAGCTGAAAACCTCCCTTTAGAAAGCTCTGTATTTCTGCTTATGATTGGGACGATGGCATTTTAGACAAGAGTCTCCATCCTCTTTATTTGCCTACAAACTCCTCAAACCACTTGTCCTCATTCTTCTGATTGGGGGTGGGGGGGAGGCGCGGGAAGTGCCGAGCTTTTGGTAACAAGCAAATTCCCACAGACTTCTAGCAGGAAATAAAACTTGGAGAGTTGTTTCTATCCAGTCTCACGGGCTCTCAGCAGAGGAGCTGCCAAAGGAAATGATCTGTCCAATAATTCTGACGGGGTTCTGTACATCAGAGTTTCTCTGGGTTTCTCACACTATGGTCTGGGGCTCCTAGGACTTCCCTGAGGGATCAAAAAACATATAAAAATGCAAGTTCTGTTGATCCTCTGAGAATGCTGCTTAAATCCAGAGACCCCTAGTATTTACCTGTGTGAAAGAGCTCCTTAAAAACATTCACCAAGTTACTGATTGTGACTAAAGTTTTTAAATTAGCAGATCGCTAAGTTTGTGAAATGCACTAATTCGGCATTCCAAGAAGTCTGGCTGCCACACAACTCTTGGAAAAGTCATAAAACTTCTATTGCTACACATGTGGGGAAGATGCTTGTTATCAGGCATGATCAATATTGTCTGGAGTTGGTTAAGGGGGTAGGCTTTTAGGCTGGGCGTGGTACACCCCTGTATTCTTAGTGCTCTGGGAGCCCAAGGCAGGAGGATCACTTGAGCTCAGGAGTTCAAGACCACCCTGAGCAAAAGGCAGACCCCATATATACTAAAAAAAATTAGCCATCTATGGTGGTGTGCATCTGCAGTTCCAGCTACTTGGGAGGCTGAGGCAGGAGGATCACTGGAGCCCAGCAGTTTGAGGTTGCAGTGAACGAGGCTGATGCCATGGCACTCTACCTGGGGCAGCAGAGCGAGACTTTGTCTCAAAGAAAAACAACCAAAAAAAGAGATTAGGCTTTGGAGTCAACTTACCTGGATTTGAATTCTGGCTCTCTCCTGTGCTGTGTGACCTTGAGAAGTGACTTTATTTCTCTCTATGTCTTTTTTCCTTGTGTGTAAAGTGGGAATAATAATGGTGCCCCCCTCATGTGTTATTGAGTAGACTAAAGGGCATAATTCCATATTCATATAAAATGCTTAGCATAGTAACTAGTCCATAGTGCTCAATAAATGAAATTGTAAATCCATGACATTTCCAGTTGCAGCAATTCTTGTGTCAATATTATTTTAGTAACATTACTATTACTTTTGTTTCTGCTTTTTCTGTTAAGTAATTACTGCATTGTTACCATTTTGTTTTTAAATAATTGCTGCATTGTTCCATCTTGGTCTTGCTCATCTGTTCTACCAGGTTCTCTTTCCACTGGGAAGAGGGAAAGGATGGGGTAGAGGGACTCTGGAGGCAATGGCTCCCAGGTTGCCACCCATCCTGTCTACTTCAGACTGATGTGCAGCACCGAGTCCCCACGTCCTCCTGGTGTGGGCCCCAGAGGACAGCTGGGGGTGGGGGGAAGCAGGCTGGGCACAGACAGGACCAGCCAGCACGCACTTGCTGTGTGTCCACGCACACTCGCTCCTTAGGCATGAAACCAAGTGCCAGACAGTTGCCAGCACTCGGAGGGAAACCAGAGTTAACTTTTGGTTTCTAGAACGGTTCTGATAAAGGCCAGAGGAATCAATCTGCCTTTGAGTTCACAAAGATTCTGAAAAATCACTCCAGTTTACTTCAGTTCAGGAAGATTCCCTGACACAACTTTTCTTTAATTTCACTGTCATTCAAACCAACAGCTTAAAAATCAGAAAAGCAAAGGCCATATTGATTTCTTTCCTAAGCCGGGCACAGACTTGTAGTTCTAGCTATTCAGGTGGCTGAGGCAGGAGGATTGCTGGAGGTCAGGAGTTCTAGTAGAGCCTGGGCAACACAGTAAGACCCTGAAAGCAACAGTAACAAGAAAACTTCCTCATGGTTCTCCTCCTTATCTTGCAAGTGCCCCTTCCCAGGTGATCACTTGTGCAGACCTACGCACAATGAGCTAAAGGCACGATGGTTTGTAAGGTCAGAAAACCCTGGTTTCATTACTAACTATGCTTCTCTCTAGTTATGTGACCTAAGGCAAATCGCTTTACCTTTCCAAGCCTTCATTTTCTCAGCTGCAAAATGAGAATAGTAAGCCTGACTCACAGGGTCATCGTGAGGATCTAGTGGAATAATGTACGTGGCAGCAGCTAGCTGGCGCGTGGTGGCTCTCAGCAATGTGACTTTTGTGCATGCACGGCCACACGTGCCTGCACAACGCTGATACTCACTCAATTAGCCTCTTTGGGTTCATTTGACCATGTGACTGAGTAAGAAGTGCATTTGGTCTTTGTCCCCAGTTCATGGCACAGAACTGCTATTAATAAAACACTTGGGATTTCCTGAAGACGGGAGTGTCTTTTGCTCTTCCTATGAGCCTCTCTTGACCATACCTGAGTTTATGCTAATGAGATGACTTGGCATGTGGCCCCCAGAAAGCCCCAGGATGGGGCTGGTCACCAGAAAGAGCAAGTGGTTAGACTGGTGGAACTTTTAGCCCCACCCACCAACCTACTGGAAGTCGAGGGTGGCTGGAGATTAAGCTCTAGAAAAACTCACTTCTGGGTTGGTGAACACATCTAGGTGCAGGAGCCAAAGGGCATGGAAGCTCAGGGCCTCCCTCCCCACCCTCAATACCCGCCCCATATATTTCTTCCTTCCGGCTGCTGCTGAGTTGTATGTCCTTTACAACAGACCAGTAAACATAAGCAAAGCACTTCCTCGAGCTCTGTTAAGCCATTCTAGGAAATGATCGAACCCCAAATGGGGGTCATACGAATCTCTGATTCATAGCCAGTCAGTCAGAGTATGGGAGACCTGGCTTGCAACTGGCTTTTGAAGTGGGGGCAGTCTTGTGGGACTGAGCCCTTCAATGTGTGGGATCTGACGTTAACTCCAGGTAAACAGTGTCAGAATTGAATCCAATTGCTTCAAGGTAGTGGGAAGCAGCGTATGAGATCCCACAGTCCCATAGTTGTCTCTCTTACACCATCGTGATAAAGCGATGAGGCTACTTAGCCAGCAGATCAGAGCTGCAGCACCCGAGTGACTAGGGACCCTTCCCAGGAGTCCCTGCAGGGGCTCCATATTGTCCTGTGCCAGTCACTTCTGTAACTCTCCTTACAGACCACATTCTTTGGAATACCCCCAGTGGAAGCAAACCTTCCCTTTTTGTGAGTGGATAGATACAATTTTTTAACTTTTTATTTTTAGATAATTATAGATTCACATACAGTTGTAAGAAATAATATAGAAAAGTCTTGTCAATTCTTTATCCAGTTTCTCCCAATGGTAACATCTTGCAAAGCTATAGTACAATGTCACAACCAGGATCTTGACGTTGATACTGTCAAGATACAACATTTCCATCACCACAAGGATTTTCATGATGTCCCTCTTACAGCCATACACACACACACACACACACACACACATGCATACACACACAGTCCTTAACCCCAAGCAATCACTAATCTGTTCTCCATTTCTATAATTTTGTCATTTCAAGAATGTTATAGACAAGGAACCACAGAGTGCATAACCTTTTAAGATTGGCTTCTTTCCCTCAACAAAAATTTCCTATAGATTCATCCAAATTGCTCTATTTATCAGTGGTTCATTATTTTTATTGCTGAGTAATACTCCATAGTAAGGATGGACCACAGGTTATTTAATCATTCACCTATTAAAAGACATGGGGACTGTTTCTAATTTGGAGTTATTATGCATAAAGCTACTACTAACATTCATGTACAGGTTGTGTGACTGTAAGTCTTAATTTCTCAGGGATAAATGCACAAGAGTGCAATTACTAGATTGTATGGTAGTTGCATGTTTAGTTGTATAAGAAACTGCCAATCAGTTTTGTAGCATGGCCATGCCAGTTTATATTTCCCCAAAGTATTATTGATCCAGTCTCTCTATATCCTCAACAGGCACTACTTTTTGTGTTAGGCATTATGATAGGTGTGTGGTGATATTTCATTGTAGTTTTATTAATAATTTATTTTTCCCTAATGGCTAATGATATTAAATATCTTTTCGTGTACTTATTGCCATCTGTATATCTTCTTCAGTAAAATGTCAGTTCATGTGTTTTGCTTATTTTCTAATTAGGTTCGTTTTATTTTTTATTGGATATAATTTTTTATTAGGTCATTCAAGCTAACTGCTGTGAATATCTTGAGTAGTTTCTCTGAGTAGTGTCATTTTACCCCCACCAAACACACCAGTATACACACACACACAATCAAAAATGTGTCTATAAATCAATGAGCCTCTTTTTCTTCTAAGGATCTTAAATGTGTTCAAAGAAGTCGAAACATACACTGCTGGGGTTTTTTTTTAACTGTTTTAAATCCTGGATCTCATATTGTGCAGTTACCCAAAAAAAAAAAAAAAATCCTGGATCTCTTGGTGAATCTGACTATAATGCATTTGCTATCCACAAAAACATACAACAAAGAATTTTACCTTCAATTTTACAGGGTTCTTGGGGCCACTGAGGGCAGCAGTGAACTCTAAGCAAACCTAGTTTACAGCATGGTTAAGTGGTTGATTAGAAATGGCCTTGAAGAACTTCACACCAGCCTGCAGTCACAGCTTCAGAGGAGGTTTCAAACAGTGGAAGTCAATCTCCGGTGAGTATCAAAATTACCGTAGATGATTATTATACAGACATCTGACCCACCTCTAGATCTGACCCAGGATGTCTGGGATGGAGCCGTGTATTTTACACAGCTCACAAGCTAGGGCTGGGAAGCCCGGCTGGGTTAGACAACCCTCAGCACCCACCCTGCTTCCCTAACGGGCATTTTCCCTTTACCTAAAGGACTCAGGGAGGCAGATCACATGGTCTCCAGAATGTAATTCCCTTTGCACTGAAAGGGAATTTTCCCTTTAGACTCTGATGTAAATACACTCAGGATACCCTTCGTCTCCCATTCTCATGACAAACACAGCTCCAAAGTGCCACCATGCAAATTTTAAAATCTTTAAGACTATTGTGGGGGCAGCTCCCCAGGTTCCTCTGTTCTGGCCCAAATCCCTTCAGAGTCCTCTCACCTTTGCCCATAATACTCACTTTCCAAAGTGAGTACATATGTTTCTCTCTGCTAAATTCTATACTGTATTAATAAAGTCCTATCTACTGGTTAGAACACTATGCCTGATGACTCTCAGGTTACCCGCACAGAGCAGTGGGTTTGCTGATTTACCCGCACAGAGCAGTGGGTTCGCTGGTTTACCTGCACAGAGCAGTGGTTTGTGGTGGCTTAACAGTCACAGTCAACTGTGGGCTTTAAAGGTCTCAAATCCCAGCTCTGCCCTTATTGGGCTGGGCATCCTTCAATATGATTCTTAACTTCTCTGAGTTACAGTTTTCTTACGTACAAAATGAAAACAGCAAAATACCACCTTCATGCAGGAGTTGAGAAGATTGGGTGGGACAAAACACGCATGGTTCCTGGCAGAAAAAGGACATTCAGTGTTAGTTCCCTTCCTCCTCTGTGGATATTGCCTTAGAGGTATCTTTCCACCTACAGCGAGGCTGCCCTAAGCTCTGGCTACCTTAACGCACCCCTCTGCTTCTCTCACCAGGAGACCTTCCACTGCACACGCTCCTTTTACTTCCCTGGTGCACCAGGGTCCCTGCGACGCTACACTGGACCCTCTGCCCCCTTGGAGGTGAGCTCCGTGCCTCCCATGGCACAGATCCGGTGGGACTGTTGGCCACCCAGCCTCTCAGGCTCCTGTGCCTCAGTGAATTCCCCAGCAGGACAGAGAAGAGGTTGGAAGCTCAGAACAGGGCAGCAGGATGGCGAGACTGCAGCTGCATCATGTCCCTGCCCCAAGTGGGCAATGCGTGCTGTCCATTAGGCCCAAGGGAAGTTATTTCCCCTTGTGACCAAAGTAGAGTCTTGAAAGAAAGCAACCAGACTGTTCCAGAAAGCAGAGATTAATCCTGGCCCGCAGGAACCAGCTGCAGCTCCCCATTCATGCCATCCCTACTCCAGAATCTTCTTCTTGATCTAACCGCAGAGGAAATGTCTCCTTGCCTCTACTCATGTGCATGGCTCTTCAGCTGGATGCAACGACTGCACGTTCACCAGCATCTGCAACCTCTCTCAGAATTCAAACCCAAATACAAACCCAACCTCTCTCAGAATACAAACAGAATACAAAAGAAGGTGGCTTGCAGTAGTTGAGGGCTTGGACTCTGGTGCAAGACTGCCCTAGTCAGGACATAGCTCTGCCTCTCTTTAGCTAGGTGATGGAAATGGCAATGCCTGCCTCATAAGGTTATTGTCAGGATGAAGTAGTGCATATGGTGAAACACTTAAGAACAAGTGCCCAGTATCTAAGAAAGCACCCCATGCATAGTGGCTTTGCTGCCATCACAGTATCTAATACTAAAAACTTGACACCATAAGAAGAGCCGATGATGGCAAAACAGGAACTGGACCCAGCTCTCAGTGGCTCCCACAACTGCTCTCTGTGCTGTTGCAGCTACTGGTTAAGTTCCATCTTCTTCCAGGCCAGCCATTCTGAAGAGTCTGGGAAAATTATCTCCTGTCCCCACCCACCTAATCCAAGGAGTCTATCTTCAGGAAGCAGAGAGCTCAGGGCAGAGCTATTTCTGCAGGGCCAGCAAGTCCTTGTCTACAGCACGCCTCTGAGCGAAAGACCCAAAGGCAGCAGCAGTTCTCTTAGTCCCATGGAACTTCCAAGATCCTGCTTTGGTGTTTTCCCAGGGGCTGGGACATGGCTTCTCCCTGCCCATTAGCAGCGGCTCACCTAGGCACTTCTTCAATCCCTGCTACGCCCTCTCCGTGCGAGCTGCTTGCTGATAGCAGTGAAGAATACAAGCTCGGGGGTGAGACTGTCAAGGTTTGAATACTGACCAGCTTTTCTTCTCTGTGCCTCAGTCTCCTCCTCTGTGAATTCATATGAATGCTAGTGCCTGCGACACGGAGTTGTTAGGAGAACTAAGTGAAACATGCATGTCGGCATTGCAGGAAAGCTCAGCGCCTGCCACATAGGCGGGTACTCAACAAACGTGGGCTCTTTGTATTATCTCCTTTCTTCCATCCCCACCCGCTCCCATCTATATTCTTGCAAAATGGGAGCTCCTTGATTCTGATGCCAGTAGGAGATCATCACTCTATAATCATCCCTGCAACACGCACACACACGCACATGCACACACATGCTTTGCGAGACAGCCGTCCACGGCTGGGTGACTGCGTGTGGCAACAGGGTTGGCGGGCTTGCTAACAGAGCCCAGCACGCCTTCCTTCCACCCGTAAGTGGCTGTGTGGCGTTGGTGTCTGTGGAGGGGGAGGTGGTCCCTTGCTGAAAGGGCTCTCATGATAGGGTCTGTAGCTCACGTCCCCGTCACAGAAGTCCACAGTGTGCTGGGACTGAGATCAGCTGCTGTTTTCCAATTTCTTTAGTGCCCACCTGCTGTCTAAGCTAATTTAATAGCCTCCATAGCACTGGGGAGCCGGATGTTCCCACATCCACAGGAGCGGGGAGGAGGCTGAGCGACAACCCAAGTGGAGAAAGTTAGCCCTGATGCAGCCGTACATCCAGGCCTTAAGTAAAATAAGCACATAGGTTACAAATCCTGGAGATTCCTCTGCTAACAGCCAATTAGCAAACGTGTCCCTCTGGGGGCAATCTCCTGCCTTTCCAGGCTTTCCTATAAAGTGATCCATAGCATGAGGGAGACGTTGCTGTCTGTGCTCTTGTGGCCAGAGCTCTGTGCCTCTCACGGGGAGGGGAAGAGGTGGAAGACAAACATGGTTGAGAGTAATCGTGTGTGTGTGTGTGTGTGCTGTGTGCATGCTCACATGGGGTGAGTACCTGTGATAGGGAGAAGGCAAGACAGACGCATTAAAAGTCATTAATTCTCCTTAGTCATTAATTCTAAGCCATTCTGCCTCCCCCAGCACTAGGACCCCTTCCTACCACTGGCCCGTGGAGGTATTTTTCACTTGAATGCCCAGGAGCCTATCTTTGAGGATATTGGACAGATGACCTGGAGGAAATTTAAAATGACTGATCTAGCCATGAAAACTTTGCCCCACCTAATTTGCACAAGATTCATGTTCATTCAGGTTGTCTTTATTGGGGTAAACATGCACCAGGCTTGCGCTCTATTTTCTACTTCTCTGTGATTTTTGTTTACAGTTTTTGAGTCGTATGTGTGTTGAGCTTGGAAATCCTGCTGGGGTGTGGTGTGTCCCAGTGAGTCCCACTGGAGTAACCTTAAACCTAGCTCTTCTACTCAGCTATTTCCCCCTCCCTGTGTCCCATGGCAGTGGCTGTCTCTCTCCCTCTTTGGGCCACTAGCTTGCCTTCATTATTTGACTCTTTCTTCTGTAGGCACCTCATCTTACCAATGAGACTGTGAGCTCCCAGGAGGCAAAGACAATGTCCTGAAGCACTCTCGTTTCCTTCATAGTGTCAGCATAGGCCAGGACACCACGTAGATATTCAGTGACACTGGAGCAATGGCTCATTTCTGTTGCTCTTGTCCTGATGCTTTTGTTTCCAGGAAAGTCACTAACAATTCCCCTCTTTAGTCACCTGAAAATGTATCTCTCTCTTCTTGCGTGCCTCTTCATCCCAAGCTACCTCAGTGACCTATCCATCCACCCAGTCGTCCCACTCAGAAACCTCATTTTATGAGGCTCATATAACCTTGATATAAAGCTTAACATGGAAATCATAAACAAATTTACAGCCTTGCTAGCATTTCCTGTTGTCAGTATTTTAGCTTTTGGCCATTCTAATAGGCGTGTAATGGTATCTTATTGTTGTTTTAATTTTCATTTCCCTGATAATGTATGATGTGAAACATATTTTCATATGTTTATTTGTTGTCTGTATATCTTTTTTTTATTATTTCAGAAAAATATGAGAGTACAAACATTTTGGTTGCATTTTATCACTCAGGATAGCCCAGGCTGTGCTGTGACAATGCACCAAAATGGCTTAACTGAACTGACTTATTTGTCACTTAACCACATACATGTTCATCGTGGATCAGTGAAAGGCTGATAAATATTTTATATATCACTCCTAAATACAGTTCATGAGGCAGAATTAACCTCAGAGACCCCCCTAACTGCGAGGGGCTGGGAAATTCAGGGATAACATGGAATTTCAAGTGTCCCACCATTTGCTCAAAATGTGTGCCGTGTTCCCCTGTACCCCAGCTCCCCACTCCTGACCAGTCAGCAATGCCTACTCACTGTACACCCCCTTTTCTATAAAACACGCCCATCGCTTTCCATCCCCAAAGACATTGCTTATTTCAAGACTTCATCAACACTATCTTGACAGTTGACCCAAACCAAATCTCCTCTACCTTCATCAGACATAATAATCTTCTTAAAACACAAATCTAATGATGTCCGTCCGTTTAACATTTTAACCAATCCTCGTTACTTACAGGACTCCTCTCTTAGCATGACCCACAAGCCCACCTCATATCAGCTCTTCCTGCCTTTCCCATCTCGTCTCACTCTGCACACAGGGACATGACCAAGGATCAAGAGGAAGCAGAAACCCCGTCCACCTCCACTCCCGGAGCCTGGATCTCTAGAGGCTACATCTCCCGGAGGAAGGGGTGTCCATTTCTCTTGGGGCAACTTTTTCCAATTCAGATAAATGCACTCCATAGTCTCACTAAGCTGCATTCACCCAGACAGGGGCTCACTTTTCTATTGCACACAAAGGCTTTATATTGGCTAGCAGTTCAGACTTCTAGAAGTTCTCAAAAGCCAGCATCCCATTTCTCACCTCCAGGCTTTGACACAGGCAGTTTCCTCTGCTGCCCATGCCCGCCCCACCCTGCTGGCATGGTAAGTATTTCTTAATCCTTGAGAACCCTTCTCAGACACGTCCTCATGCATTCCCAGCCAGAGGTAATCACTTCCTCCTGGTCTTAATTTGGATTCTTCCAAAAGCAAGTCCTGAGACAAGGACTGGGTGCAGGCAGTTTATCTGGGGGATGGCCTCCAGGACGCAGAAGGAAAGGAATGGTGACCGTGAGGTCATAAAATGAGAAAAGCTAGTAAAGTATGGTAATGAGGAGGTCACTGCTGTCTACAGCTGTGGCTCATTCCCACCAGGGAGCCTTTGAGAAACCATGAAGAGTAGGCTCACCAAAGAACATGGAAACTGGAGTAGTATCCCCTGACTCCTGTCCCGAATTGTCTGAGGGTTGCCTTTAAGGGCATTAAGTCTGCAGCACTTCCCGGCTCTCCTGTACAAGCTGAGCAAGCTCCACAGCCCCGGCTAACGCCATGAGGTCAAGATGCAAGCACTTGGGGTCGCTCTTGACTCTGCCCCTCGAGCCCTCAGCTCCACACCTGCAGCTCCCTCCCTTCCCATCAGAAAGGGCTGAGTAGCTTTCTCAGCCTGCTTCCTGCCTGTAGAAGTTTAAAGACCCAGTGGCCTCTTTTCATTTTGAATTATCTCAGTTCATCTTAATTCGATTTATTATGATTCCTTTAAAAATGTATGTATTTTATGTATCAAACTATATTCTACTCCACTGGGCAAATGCCACATCCTGATTTCTTTTCGAGATAAGCCCTTTTCTATTCTGTGGCAGGTACAAGGCCGCAGTGGGACAAAGCCCTTAAGATTCTTAAGAAGCTCTGCTATCAAGCAAAGAATGCTTAAGAGGCAGTGCATTTGATATATTTTCTATTTTTTACATTACTTCAGACAACAGTGCTGTCAAACATCTTTTTCTTTTTCTTTTTTTTAGAGACAAGGTCTCATTTTGTTACCCAGGCTAGAGTGCAGTGGTGCTATCATAGCTCACTGCAGCCTCAAGAACTCCTGGGCTCAAGCGATCCTCCTTCCCTGGCCTGACAAAGTACCGGGATTACAGGTGTGAGTCACTTCACCTAGCCCAACAGTGTTACCAAGCCTTTTACCACCACGCCCATAGGTTGCCTTTTCTCTTAGCCTCCCGTACCAACTTCCAGACTGTCTTTCAAGCCTTGGGTACTAGTTTCCTAGAGACCATTCAAGCTACCACCAGTCCCCAAACCAATGCCATATGAGTGATATGGAATAAGGAATTTTTTGTGGGAGAAACAAGTGAAGTCAAAGTCCAGAAGAGCAGACCTGTAGCATCAGAGAAAAGTCCTTAACGGGGACCCCAAACAGAAGGTGATGGAGTCCGAGGTGGGCTGCTCTCGGTCTCTCTCTCTCTCTGGCAGTGGGCTCGCAGTTGCTGTAGGTCAGCAGGGCCGTGGTCAAGAAGAAAGGCTGGCAGTGAAGTGGGAAGAGAGAGGAGACATTGGAATCTATCAGGATGAACCTGAACCCCCAGGACAAATGACAACCCACATCTGTCTCTCATCACCCTTCACCCCAAAGACGCAGTTTCCCTCACCACTAAGTGCAGGCGCATCTGTCTCGGGAGGCTGAAGGAGGAGATTCTGCAGGGTCTGGAAGATCTGCGGGCTCAGCTGCTGCTCCGAACCAACAAGGCGAGCAGCAGATCAGGGATGACTGCATGAGCTACAGCCGTGCCTAGGGCCACTTGCTGCCGCTTCAATTCCACCCTCCAAATCTCGTGCAAATTTCTCTTAGAGTCACCCCTAAGCCCAGAACCACCCCAAGAGAGGAACCTGGGATATAGCCTCCAATTGAGCTAAGTCAACAAAGCATAAAACCACCACAAAGGCCCCAAGCTCATGGTTCTTGTCTTACATAAGGCATTTAATAAATGCTAAATATTTATTTATATTCTTACCACCTTGCCCAAAGCTTAGCACATAGCAGGTACGCCAAAAATGTTTGTTCAACAGAAACTTGGTTTATATACCACATTGATTGTTATGCCTCATTCTCTAAAACATTTCTCCCCACATAAATTCTGTCTTTCTTTTTGCAGAGAGAGAAGAACCTTCTGCATCAACCTAATATTTGATTAATTTCCCTCCCCTGGGACAGACGGTTTGTAGCTTAGAACAAAAGCACTCTACATTCTACTCACCCTGGGAACCAGCAGCATTAAAATCCATTTGAACTTAGCAGTAAGAAGAAAGATGAGCTCATGGCGTTGCCATTTTCAATGGGGCCTGTTAGGGGGCAGGGTTCAGGCCTCAACACTTTCTCCTCATTAGCACTTCAGTCCCGTACTCAGCTCCGGCCCCACCTCCTGACCTGACTCAGACAAGGGGAACTGAGTGATGAGGTGATAATGAGGAGAAAATGTCCTGCCCTGTTCTGGGTCTGCCTGGTACAAAGCAAGGCCACAGGGATGAGACAGCACGTGGGTGTTTTTAAAATCTTTCTTTATTTGGGAAACAGCATGATGAAAATCCATCATCAGAATGAAGAAGAGGAAGGAAAAGAGATTGCAGCGGCCATAAGCACAGGTAAGAGCAGAGGTTAAAATGTGCTGCCTGGGCTCACTGGATATACTCAGATTCTTCTTGTGATCAATCTATTAGAAAACCCTAGCACAGCTCTCTGCTGCCTAACACTGACTACATGACTATATTAGAAAGGGAGGAAGGAAGGAAGGAAGGACAGAAGGGAAAATAGGCTTTCCCCAGGAGATAACAGGTAAAAAGAGATTTCACGCTCCAAGCCATAAAGAGACCCCAGTCTCATGCTATTTATCCCAGCTCTGTTCCAAAGTATTTTTTTTAAATAAAGAAGTTCACAATTGCTCTTTCAACAGTGTTGATTCTCCAAGGTCTGCAGAATGCCTACAGAATTCCAGTGCTTTCCCAGGCCCTAGACCCAGGCTTGAGAGGAAAGTAACACATGAAAAAAAACCCATACTCTTCCCAAGGTGGCTACCCCTAACAGCATAAGGGCCTGATAGGCAAGAAGAGGGGAAAATGAAGTTTTGGTCTGCAAATAGCAGTCTCTGCTACAGCCCTGAGACACAGTTTCAGAAAGGCTCCTAGATAGAAGAGAGCCACCTCTAGTGCCTGTCAGCCAGTCTGTGGTTCTGTTGTACTGTTTTTTTTCCCTTCCATATTCACATCCCCTCCTTACTAATCCCTTTCTCTCTCTCCTCCCCACTAACCGCCATCCCAACCACCTCTCCTTGACTTCCAAGGAGTTTAGACCTTCGTTGGATTTGTCAACAATCAAATGAAGCAGAAACATTCTCATGGCCCAATTCTTAGATGAGGAAACAAAGGCCCAGAGAAAATAAATGACTTGCTCAAGGTCACCCATCTAGTTTGAAACAGAATCAAGACCAGAGAAACCAGGACTTTGGACCCTTAAGACTTATGTTCTTCCAGTTCTTCTGAAAGTGCCCCCACCCACCCCTGAGTCTACATGGGAGGGGACATGTTAAAGGACGGACAAGGCTTTTCTCTCACCCAACAAGTTGTCGTTAGACTATGGCTCTTGAACATGTTATTTCTCCAAGACTATAAATATGTGTCTCTAGGTTTATAAGTTGTACTAGTGAAGAGTTGTGATCCCATGGGTGATACTTTCAACCCAAGAACACCCTAATCCTGAAGCTCTGGTAAAAATTCCCAGATATCTCTAAAAGGAACTGTATTTTTTCTCTTTTTGTGACAGATGGTGTATCTATTGTGAGTGGTCCACTAAGTTATATATTTATTCATTGACTGTGTTAGCCTCTACCACTCTTGGAGCCCAAAGTATCTAAGGTTCGATATTTAGTGGTACAAGAAGAAACACAATGAGTGATTAAGACATGGTTCTGTCCTCAATGAGTCCACAACATAGTTGGGAAGATGTCTGAATTGACAAGTTAATTCTTGTACAAGTCATAATGGAATAGATGCTCTCAATGACAGAGAAGATTACAGACGATGAAGTAAATATTTCTGCAAAGAGTAATTAGAAAAGACTTGATTGAAAAAGTGGAATCTGAATGGGGTTCTGAAAGGTGCGTAAGATGCTGGTAGACAAAGATATAGGACAGATTCCTTCAAGCAGAGAAAATATCATGATCAATAGATAGAGAACTTCTTTCTAATCAAATGAAAAAGCAAATGTTGCAATTTCGTAGTAGTATAATGGCACTGGGAAATACAGCTGGAAAGCTGTGATGTGAGAAGCCTTTAATCCCAGAGTTTGAGGTCTGGAATTTTTATCATAGACAACAGGAAGCCATTAAGGGTTCCTAAATGGGATGATGAAACTATAATATTAAAACAAGTATAAAAGCCAAGAAGATAGAAACAGATACCAATATGATTTCTACAAAAGTGTGACCCTTTAAATTCTAACAACTATGTCATGAGGTTGTAAATAGAAAATAAATCTGAAATACAGCCACGCTGGGAATGTAACCTGGAGAAAGCCAGATGGCCATGCAGACTCGTCCCCAATGGCATTGGAAAATCTGCCACTTATAAACCTTGGAAAATCCACCACTATCCATGGCCCAGGGCCTGATACTCTTTGCTTTGCAGACTCAGTAATTGGGATCTTCTCTTGCCCATAGTGGGCTGGAATCAGTAACACCAGAATGCCATTTCTTAATTCACAGTTAAAAATAGAAATATTGGCTGGGCCTGGTGGCTCACGCCTGTAATCCCAGCACTCTGGGAGGCCAAGGCGGGAGGATCACTCAAGGTCAGGAGTTCAAAACCAGGCTGAACAAGATCGAGACCCCATCTCTACTAAAAAGAGAAAGAAATTAATTGGCCAATTAAAAATATACATAGAAAAATTTAGCCAGGCATGGTGGCACATGCCTATAGTCCTAGCTACTCAGGAGACTGAGGCAGGAGGATCGCTTGAGCACAGGAGTTTGAGGTTGCAGTGAGCTAGGCTGACGTCACCGCACTCTAGCCTGGGCAACAGAGTGAGATTCTGTCTCAAAAAAAAAAAAAGTCCACTCGCGTAGGTCAGGATTTTCAGCTGCAAACAATAAAGCCTCCTATAGCTAGTTTAGGCAACAAAAGTAAATCATTAAAGATGATGGGAAATTCACAGAATTTCCGGAAGCTTAGAACCAGTGAATCAGGCTAAGAGACGTTATAGCCAAGAAGAAAACCCAAATGCTGGATCCCTTGGAGGTCTATCCCGCTGTCACTGTGGAAGTAGCGCTGCAGCTAACCTGGTGGGCACAAAGCATGAGACCCTGACTGTGGCACCTAACCCTAATCCTAACCCTAACACTTACTCTAAACTTAACACTAATTCTAAAACTAACACTAACCCTAATCCTAACCTTAACTCTAACCCTAACCCTAATCCTAACCCTAACACTTACCCTAATCCTAACTCTAACCCTAACCATAATCCTAAACTTAACCCTAACCCAAACACTAATCGTAACGCTAACCCAAACCCTATCCCTAAGCCTAACACTAACCTCAAATGCGTGCCTGGCCTTAGCATCCAGAGTAGCTTCCACCTTGAGTTCAAAGATGAAAACCTCAATGAGAAAAATCACCAAAATGCAAGATGGAGTCTTGCACCATACACCAAAAGATGTACGGTGTCCCTGATTATGAAAAATGGCCACTGCACAGCACGACCTTGTGGTAGACTTACTTTTTCACACCATCAGAAGATTCCTGTTCAACATAAAGCTAAAGAATGGGGAAGTGATGTGTATGACCAATTTTTCCATAGCATTAGGCTCCAACAACCTGTTAGATTCACTGGCACAATGCGTTCACTCAATAAGGTATATTGGCATTTACTAGCTACCAAACTTCAGGTTCAGTGATGGATCAGGGAAGAAAGAAGAGTAAATCCAAGTTAAACGAGGTTCCTACCTTCAAGGAGTTCACAAAATAGTTGGTAAAATTAATAGCAAAATAATTCTAAGCAGTAGCAAGGTCTAGAATATGACTGCCTATGGGTGACTGAGATTGAGGAAGCTAAGAAATGGAGAAGTTTAGGTCATGGAGGGTCAATAATGTAGATACTGAAGACACTGAGGACAAAAGCTGGTACTGAGAGAAGAGGAGGCCTGGACTTAGAGGCAGGACGTGGGGACCTTGGAAGGCACTGGGTAGGGGATGGGAGACCGGGGTACAGGCAGCATGCAGAGTTTTCAAGAGAAGAGGGGTTGCAGAACCAGAGTCTAGAAACAGCAGAGAACAAAGAAAGTGTGCACCCCAACCCAGGCAAGGGTAAAGGCATTGGGCCAAGGGGACAGGAGTCTTTCAGATAAAAAGAAGGGAAGCGGTTCTGGGAACGGACATCTAACATGCAAGTGAGATAAAGAGACACAGGAGCATTTGTGGAAAGAGGCAGGTGCAAGGTGTTTGCCCCACGCAACGTGCGCTCTCAGTGATGCAGGAAGGACTGCCCTCGCTCTGCCTTCTTCAGCGACATCGCTCTCTCTTCCTTTATTCTTTCCCTCCCAAGTATGCCTCCCAGGGCCATGTCTGTACTTTTATTTTCCTTCTGCAATCCACAGAGCCAGTATAATCTTTCAGAACTTAGCCTAAAAAGAAGAAAGAGCATTTTTCCTATTAGCATGTACATCTCTAGGGCAAAGAACTTGAAATCACCTTCCACATGCCGAAGTGAGTCCAACTTTGACACCTGCTTTCCCAAAGCACCAGTAATAACCTCGAGTCCCTGCAAAAGCTATAACTTTAATAAAAAACAGGTCACACATCAGACACCAGTATTGCCAGAACATGCGAGCACACACGTACGCTCTATCACCAATAACTCATAAAAGAAAATGAAATCTCCAACAGTATCCTCCCACCAGTTTCTCAAAGAAATTCCCTGGCGAAGAAAGAAGGGAGTGTCTAAATGCCCTCAATACTCTGGCCGTAATGTGCAGTGTTTCACAGTTCTCATGGAGCTAGTTCTGATCCGCAGAGGATGATGGGAACATGCAGCCTTTATCTCATTACCGAAACTCAGCTGGAGGATGCATGACATGGGGGTGGCAGGAAAAGTACACACTTGAAGTCAGACAAACTAGGGTTCCAGTCCCAGTTCTGCCTTTTATTGGCTGGGTGGCATTGGACAGTTACATCTAGCTCTGTCTCCATTTCCCACTCTGTAAAATGGGCATGAGTTGTCTACTTCACAGAGTCGTTGAGAGAATTAAATAAGGATATGTATGCAATGCACCTCGTACAGCAGCAGGCAGAGGGTAACCAACACTAGCACTGCTACTACTTGAGTTGTTATTATCTCCATCACCTTTATTATTGAACCAAAGGGTCCACTTAGCTCAGGGTTGAAAACAGAAAGAATCCCTCATGCCCATGCTGTGAGTTCATCTCTAATAGATGGAAAAGCCACCTTCTGTCATTTAGAAAATGGAAGCATTCAGGTTCTATTGAGCATAATGATTAGCCTGCGAGTGGACAGCTGACGGCTCGCAGAGGGTGGTGGCTGAGTAGTCTCTCGGGACCCCTGTGTGCAGTCTGACCCCTTCTCACCCTCACTGTTCCCACCTCCCTCTCTCCTTACCCAGACACTCGCTTCCTCATTACAGGCAGTGTGGGAGGTTGTGGTGTGTGTGTGTGTCTCTCTCTCCCCCTCGCTTTCTCTCTTTCTGCAGAAAATAATGACTGTACTTATGCATCACCCCTGTAGAAAGTAAAACTGCATGGCTGAGAGAATCCTATCATCATTCCACCCTCTAATGAAAGAAATTGTTTGCAAGCAGATGAAATTAAATTGTAAGCTCTATTGACTTCAACAACAGGTGCCATTTGGGCAGACCCAAAGGGGGCCATTGAATTGTCAAAAAGATTTAACTCTTCCTGGCACGGTGGCATCAAGTAATAGCTTCCCACCAGCTCCGCTGCCAGAGACGTCACCACTGGAGATCCATTCCGCTGAGTTCTTGCCCTGAAATCCTCTTAAAAATGTTAATCCTCAGGGAGGGGAAACAGATAACTCAATCACGCTAGGGTGCTAGCGTAGAATCTGAATTCCAATCCTCGCTGAATTCCTTGGCCAGATTTCCCCATCTGGAAAATGAAGGAATGTTGAGAATTATAGCGAGCTCCGAGCGCCCTGAGAAGATGAAATGAGAACTTCAAGGAAACACACTTTGCCCAGGACCCGGCACATGGTGAGTGCTCTACAATTCGTGCATCATTTAAGGAATCTTTATGGAGCAAACACTCACGTGCCTGGGAAAAATGCAGACTTCTGTAATTCACCCTTGAAGATCCCGCATCAGTAGGTCTGGGCTGGACCTGGGAATATGTACTTTTAACAAACCCTCCAGGTGGTTTGTTGAAGTGGGTCAGGTCATTATCCTCAGAACCCATCCTCCTGCCCCACCTGGGGCCAATCCCTGGGCCTAGCTGGTAGGAGTTCAGTTTCTCCCACAGGAAGGGCCTGCGGTGGGAGAAGACTGTTGAATGGTAGAAGGAGTGAATACCAGAAAAGGTCAGGGAAAGAGCTGATAAAAGTTCTGAGAGCCAAACTTTGGACAATTCGCAACTTTTCCTTCTGCAGCAGGAGATGGTGAGGAGCCTGCTGAGGGTTAACTTGGGTGAAGAACTGAAGGAATAGATAGCAGTCTTCACAGAAGAAAGTGCTTTCAAAAAACCATTGTGCAAATCCCAGACACCAGCCAGCCATAGGCCCTGAAATTCTAGTTTAAAGTAATTCAGTTCCTGTTCCATTCAGCAGGCCTATGAATTGCAGGCATTTGCACTTCTGTGGTACCTTTCAAGCCAGAGCCTCAAAGCCCTTTTCAAACACAAATGTGTTCAGCCTCATAACCTCTCTGAGAGATTCTGCAAAGGGATAGCAGGGATCACTTCCCTGCCTACCTCAAGGGCAGCCTTTTGGGAGATGGGAGGCCAGAGGGAGGAGGTACAAGTTGTTTAACAATCACTTAACCAGGCATCTTGACAACTCAGACAGTGGAGAAGAAGCCACTTGGGATCAGACGTTTCTGGGACACTTTGTCTGAGGCATGGAATTACAGAAATACCTGGATATTCACCTCTGCCTTTTTGGCTTTAGCTTCTTCCTTGTTTAGCCTGAATAGTGTGTCTGGTGACTTGGCAAGCACTGAAAGTCGCCTACCCAATGTCTTCCTTACTTCTTCTTTGTAATAGAACAACTTTTTTCCAGGGCTAACAGCCCCAGGGGATAGACCATGATTCCTTCAAGCCAAATAAGTAACCCTCCTCCATCTTTTCCCAGCCTTCCTTGCAGCAATAGATTGACCAGATAATTTAGGTTTGGCCAATGAGATAGAAAGGAGAAACTGCTGGGGATGTATTTGTCAGAATTCGCTGCTCCAGTAACAAATTGATATTTCAGTTGCTTAACATAACAAAGATTTATTTTTGTTTCACATTATAATCGTAATGCGATTGGTGGGGAAACTGCCCCATGTTTACCTTGGAACCTAGACTGATGAAGTCGACATCATTTTATGATGGAAACTTCTAAAATCTGTGATCTCCAAGGTCTCCATGGAAAAGCCATAAAAAAATATTCCCTTCTTCAGGCTTCAAGGATACTCTCCTTGTAGGCTCCTGCCAATCATTCCAATCACAAATGGGTTTCTCCCTAATCTAAGCTGTAATTTGCTGTCAGAAGTGTGAAGCACAATTAACTACTGGCAGATTACATAACTTCAAAAATCTCTTGAGATAAAATGTATGCAAATGATAGTGTCTATTATTGGCCTGATAACAATTCTTTAATTCTAACTTAAAAGAGGAGAGGTTTGCAGACATTGTGTTACATTTGATCCAATGAAATACTCAAACTAACTTTATATCACTGGGGTGGTGATTTATCTTCTCTGCCTGGAGCAGAAAGATGTTTCAGTGCAGTGATAATGAATTGATGTCATTTCTCCCAAATTGGCTTCTTTTGATTGGAACATGAGCATTCAAAACTGTGTAGTCTTTGTGAGAAGGGAGTTGCTCTGAGCACAGAGCAAGCAGTTCAGAGGATCCTCAGAGACGAAGGTTGCCACCTCCCACCAACTATCTTGTGCAGGTTAGAAGTCACAGCTCAGAGGAGTGGAAGCCATTGCTTGATGTCAATGATGTACAATGAGAGAGGAATGAGAAAGAAGAGAAAAGGGATGGGCAACAAATCAGTGAGCTAACGGCACAGATGATTGTGGGGAGGGATGCTAAAAGGAAAACGAGAGCAAGTAAGCCACACTGGTACTTTTGGAACATGGAGCCCTCTTTGTTAGAACTACCATCTAGGAGTTTTCCACTCCTCATCACATTCCCCTGCGTGTCTCTGTTTTTCCCAGGATTGCTTTTGGCCAAGCTGCCTCCCATCAACTGAGACTCTGCCAAAGCCAGACAAAAAACAGTGAGGGAGAGAGAGAGAGAGATAAAAAAAAAAGAGAGAGAGAAAGAGAGTTGTGGGACCTGGTGGGATAATGGCTGTTTTATTCCAATAAGGAAGAAACTGAGTTAATAAACGCCTGTGACATTTAATGATGCAGCTTTCATTTTGAACACATCATTGCTTGATATTGAATCCATCCATTTTGATAATAAACACCAGGACCAGGGAGCTCTCGATTTTCACCCACAAATAAATAAATAATAGGCACGCGGCGCAGGGACTTATTTTAGACGCGGGGAACGAGGGAGGGTTGCAACTCCCCTGCATGTGTTTGCATCTTATGAACTCTATTCAGCCGCATGGCCTCCCATTCGTCTCTCTGGAAATCCAATTTCCCTTTTGCAGGTTCGTCTGCCAGTTTTCTAATTTTCACATCAAACTGCATATTACTCATTGTCAGGCTGGTTGTTCTGGAAGAATCGTTAGTCTTAAACCCTTTACCAACATTTTCAGTTCAGCCTCAGACAGTTGCCAGACTTCATGTTTTCCAAAAGATCACTGTCACCCCCTACCCTCCCCAACACAAAGCTCAAACTTTCAAATCCCCATTCTCTTGATGCGGGCCAGGGCTGGTGAGAATAACACTAACTGAAAGATAAATCCGAATTTTTTTAATACGACAAAATGGCCCTTCGCAGCTTACCAAGGAACGTGATTCATTTTTCTATCCCCAGCACTTAGCACACAACAAACCTTCAATAAATCATTGATGAAAAAAATGAGTAAATGTTTAAATGAATGGTATGTTGGATATATACACACTCCTGCAAGATTATATGAACATGTGTTATACATATATGAAATCAAACTTCATTGCCTGCAGTATAAATTCATTTTTATTTGACTCATTTATGCTAACAAAAAGTACCATTCCCTTTTTATTTTAAAAGAATCACTAATTACACTTTAAATTACAGCTTTAATTGATATAATTAATTTGAATGTACAATAAAGTTGACCCTTATTAAGTCACCAGACTCTGATCCTTCCCAGAGCTTTTAAATCTATACATTTGGTTCTAGGTTCCTTGTTCATCCCCACATTTCTAAATTCGCAGAGATGATGGAAGGGTCTGACACACATTCCTTCTGTAGGGCTGCCGTCCATCATTAAAAGGGATCTCTCAGGCCCACTGCAGCCAGACAGCAAAGAGGTTTGGCTGGAAATCCACCTCCCTGGGGGTCATTTGGAGATCTGCATGTTCTCCAAATGCGTGACATTGCTGCCATGTTCAGAGAATGGGGCAGGCAGCTGTAGGAACCTGCCTTTCTAGAAGCCCTGCTCCGTGGACTTGTATCTAGAAATCTTCCCCAGACTGTTTGAGGTGCTACGCAGGTATAAGCTCTAAAGGACTGGAGAAAAGATTGTTTTTTTCCTTACAGTTTTCTGAGAGATGAGCTATAAAGGAAGCACTTCATCCTTTAATAGAATCAAACCTCAAAAGCCTAAGGTTCATAGCAACTAAATGCAATTCCTGTCCCTGAATCCTTTCCTGGATGGGGGAAAAATGCTACAAAGGAATGTGGATGGTAGGGTAGATAAAAATATTGTATCAATATTAACTTTACTGGAGTTGAAAATTGTACTTGGTTATGAAAGAGAATATCCCCATTCATATGAAACCTGTATATGTCCACAGAGTATTTGGACATACAGGGATTTGATGTATGTAACTTAGCTTCAAAAGATTAAAAACATTATAGATAATAAATATGAGATAAAATATATATATGTTTTATATATACTATATAAAGCAAAAGAGTGAGCACAAACGACAAAGCAAAAGGCATCACATGTTAACAATAGGTGAATCTGGTAAAGGGTATTATATGATATTCTTTGAACTATTCTTATTCTTATAACTTTTCCATATATTTGAAATTATTTCTAAGTAAAAAGTTTAAAATAAATATTTGAAGCCCACTAGCATAGATGAAAGCAGCTGGACCCTTAAACATGACCAGGCTAGGACCAGACTGGGGATAAGAATGGGGAAATAAACATTCCATTAGAGCAGAAGATGGCAAACTTTGTAAAGGGCCAGCTAGTGAGGATCTTAGGCTTTGTGAGCCAGACAGGCTCTCTCACAGCTACTTAACTCTGCCATTATTGTGCTAAAGCAGTCTGTCAGAAAATACATAAATGAGTGGGCATGACTGTATTCCAATAAAACTTTATTTAGAAAAACAAGTCCATGGGCCATAATTTGCCACCCCTGAAACCAGATAGTTGGGCAAATGGGATCCCACCTACCTCCATTAATTTGAGATCTCTTAGAGGGATATTCTCTCTACCTGGTTCTGTGGCAAGCTCTATCTTTAACCCCTGCCACTCCAGAGCACCCTTGCCATGTCTGTTCACGGAGATTGATAGCAATAATATAGACTCCTTCAGCAGAAATCACAGAAGGAACCCCTCTCACCCCACAGGCTACCCCAGGACATCTATAAGAAGAACACAGATAATTAACCTGCACATTCATGGGGGAGACAGACCAGAATGTCATCTCCCTCATGAATGCCAGTCTAGAAATGAAGAGGGAAGGCCAGGTACAGTGGCTCATGCCTATAACTCCAGGACTTTGGGAGGCCAAGGCAGGAGGATCACTCGAGCCCAGGAGTTCAAGGCTGTGAGCTATGATCACATCACTGTGCTCCAACCCGAGGGACAAAGCAAGACCCCATCTCTCTCTCTCTCTCTTTTTTTTTTTTTTTTTTATTTAGTAGTAGAGACAGGGTCTCGCTCTTGCTCAGGCTGGTCTCGAACTCCTGAGCTCAAACGATCCTCCTGCCTCGGCCTCCCAGAGTGCTAAGATCACAAGTGTGAGCCACCACGCCCAGCCAAGACCCCATCTCTTAAAGAAAAAAAAAAAAAGAAATGAAGGGGGAAAATAGTCCCTCCATATACGTGCAGGGAAAGCCTCCTCCTCAAAAATCACAACCTTAAACTGTACAGCGAAAGTTTTGCTTTATTTAAAGAAAAAAATAAATAAGTTTCTACTTGGGTCCATTGTCCTACCTGGAAATGACCACATGTGAGAGGTACACGAAGACATGGACAGTAACAGAAACGATGAGAGAAGAGTAGGGGTGGTGCATGGAGAAGGCAGAGAAGAACTCAGAGTGAACACAGTTAAAATTCCCTTTGTCACTGGAAGTTACCTTCCCTATCCCCCTGCTGGTCCCTCGGTTCCCGCAGTCAGCTGGCTTCTACGCCTCTCATCACACTGCCTGTGCTGTGCTGCAGGTCCTGTGGAGAAGACGATGCCCCTCCGACACCACAAGCTGCTAGAAGCCCCTAGAGAGGTATTCAAGCTGCAGGAGCCCAGCCAAGTCCCATTGCTAACGCAGAGCCCACCACTCACCCCCAGCTCCATGTTAGAGTCTGTCCTGTCCCAGGGCAGTTCCTCAGGCTAATGGTGCCTGTCCAGGGCCCCAGGACCGCTGGTTATTTTAGAGGCAATTTTATTTGGAAGATAATGAATCCCTAGGCAATGCAGAAAACAAACACACAGGCAAACAAGCAAAAGATCGGAGCATCTCATGTGACTGACTTCAGGGGTTCATGGAAGGAAATAGAAGCGGGAAGGAAGGAAGGCAGAAGTCTGACACTCCAACACTTGGCAGTTGCCTCTGACCATGTCCCTTCACTGTTGTTTTGTTTTGTTTTGTTTAGAGACAGGGTCTTGCTATGTTGCCCAGGCTGGTCTTGAACTCCTAGTATCAAGTGATCCTCCTGTCTCGGCCTCCCAAAGTGCTGGGATTACAGGTGT
The DNA here is from genome assembly GCA_008750895.1 of Mirza zaza. NCBI lineage: Eukaryota > Metazoa > Chordata > Mammalia > Primates > Cheirogaleidae > Mirza > Mirza zaza. The sequence continues at coordinate 46,832 of VSMD01101337.1, read as the reverse complement.
GAGCCACCACCCCAGGCCCCCTCACTCTTTCTTACCTATGTCTATGAAGTCCCCCATATAGAACTGACGGAGCACCTACCACGGGCTCAGCAGATACGGAGGTGAATACGACAGATGCAGGCCCTACCCCACAAAGCGTATGTCTGGTGTGGGATCCCAACAGTAAACGGGCAGTTCCAGGAGCGAGCAGTGGCTCTCAGAGTGTGCATCACAGTGACGTGAACGGCTTGCAAAAGCAGAGATTTCTGGGCCCCAAACCAGTTTCAGATTCAGGGACTGTGGATGGAGCCTTAGAATCTGCATTTCTAACAAACATCCAGGTGAGACTTTTGCTGCCCAAGGACCATACTTTGAGAACTGCTGTTTGCTAGCATGGTTAGTATTACTAAGGTAGAAGAAATACAAGGTCCAATGGGAGCAGATAAAGGGGGATCCCACCCAGACTCAGGTTGGGGAAGGCTTCTTAGAAAATGCTAAGTTTAGAACTGAAAAGGAAAAAAGAAAAGAAAATACCTTAGGCTATGAGATTGTGCTTTTTTTCCCTCCTGAGATTCAAAGTTGGCACCTAATTGCCTTCCCTTTGAAACTGAGCAGATTAATGTCTCACTCCTAACAAATAGAAAATGGTAGAAGCGATGCTATGTGACTTTTGAGGTTCGGTTATACAAAGGAGAGCCCCTTTCTCTTTCTTTTGAATCACTCTGGGGAAAGCCAGCTGCCATGTGGTGAGGGCACCCACCCAAGCACCCTGGAGAGAGGTCCCCATGGGGGGAACACGAGGCCTCCCCCCAGAAACCATGTGAATACATCACCTTGGAAGTGAAGCTCCAACTCCAGTCAAACCCTCAGCTGACTGCAGCCCCGGGCAACAGCTTGACTACTTTATGCAAAATCTGAGTCAGAACTACCCAATTTAGCTACTCCCAAATTCCTGACCACAGCAACCATGAAGACAACAAACGAGTAGTGAGTGCCGTTTTAAGTCAATAAGTAGTGGAGTAACACAGAGCAATACAAAACTAATAAAGATAACAGTTTAGTCATATATAAAATATCAAGAATCTAGGAATAAATCTAACAAAATATTTCTAAGAACTCTACAGGGAAAATTATAAATCATTATTAAGAGCTATTTAAAAATCCTAAATAACTGAAGCTATGTATATACCACATTCATGAATATGAAGACTTAATATTGTCAAGATGTTGCTCTCCCCAAACTGGTCTGTAGATTTAATACAGTTCCAGTCAAAAGTCCAGCAAGGTTTTTCATGAAGCTTGGTGTGCTGATTGCAAGATCAGAGCCGCACTCCTTGTCCTAGCAGAGCTCAAGACTGTATAGGCACCTGACTTAAGCCAGTATAATTTGGGTTTCTCCCATCTACTGCCAGGAATTCCATGCTCTTTCTACAGGATGGGAGTCTGGGAGGATACAGCCTTGGTACCTGCCGGCAGCCATTGGATGAGCCTAAGAAGAGAAGCTGATGGAGGATGCACTCAACAGAGAAGAATGTGAGCCAAAGACAAGAAAAGAGAGGTCGTTTGAGTCCCTGACCCAGCTGCCCCTAGAGCCAATCTACTTCTGGACTTTTCAGTTATGTAAACAATAAATTATCTTTGGGCTTAACCAGGTTTGGAAAGATTTCCAATAATTGCAACAGATGAAGCTAGGCGTGGTGGCTCACACCCGTAATCCTAGCACTCTGGGAGGCTGAGGCAGGCAGATCGCTCAAGGTCTGGAGTTCCAAACCAGCCTGAGCAAGAGCGAGACCCCGTCTCTACTATAAATAGAAAGAAATTAATCGGCCAACTAAAAATATATAGAAAAAAATCAGCCAGGCATGGTGGCGCATGCCTGTAGTCCCAGTTACTCGGGAGGCTGAGACAGAAGGATCACTTGAGCCCAGGAGTTCAAGGTTCCTGTGAGCTAGGCTGATGCCACAACACTCTAGCCCGGGCAACAGAGTGAGACTCTGTCCCCCTACAAAAAATTGCAACAGGTGAGATTCTGACTGATATTCACTCACTTATCAAACAGTCTGAAATGCCATCTTTAGAGACTCAGTCCTTAGCATTCCAACCTCCTCACTCATCCGTCTAAGGCAAGGGTCAGCAAACTACGGTCCTCAGGCCAAATCTGGCCCACTGTGTCCTTTTGTGGATAAAGTTTTTGAAACACAGGTACATCTGTTCACTTGCATACCGTCTTTGGCTGCCTTTGTGCTAACATGACAGAGTGGAGCAGCGGCAACCCAGACTGCACGGCTCACAAAGCCTGAAATATTTACTATCTGCCCCTTTACAAAAAGTGTTTGCAGACCTCTGCTCTCAGGAGTCCTTCTGAAGTCCTGCTCAACACAGTACTTTAGAGGCCGCACCTGTTGGAATGCAGCCTTTCCAGTCCCACATTCTGGGGAAGGGCTGGAGGACAACAAGATGTGGCCAAAATGAGTTCCTTGCAGTGACTGGAAACCTCTTTAAAACTGAGTGCAGAGCCTCAGTTGTGGGCTAATTCAGCAGTTGTCCTACCTTTCAAGGTGGACTTGCTAAGACAAGAGTCCTGGAACTGTAAGGCTAATGCGCCACTCCTCCCAGCCACCTCCCACCTCACGCCCAATCTATCCCTAATTAGCGCCCCCTGCACGGTTCCCTATAGTCCAACGCCAGGAGGCAGCCAAGGTCGCTATCAGGATTGAGAAGGCCATTTGTCAGCCTTACTGTCTGTCCCACTGGGAACCTCCCCCGGAGCTGCAGCTGCAGGGAAGGCTGCTCAGCGCGACCCTGGCTCAGAGAGCACCAGACGCAGCCTCAAGAACAAACAGCCCTTCCCGATGGTGTGCGGATGCCTGAGGGGGCTGGCGGCTGGGGGCAAGCCAGCTTCGGGCGTGGGTGGGCGGCTGGGACACTGTGGTCTCCACCTCAGTCCACCTTAGCGCACAGAAGGTGAAAAGCCCACAGCTGCGGACTCTCTCCTTCCTCCAAAGCAGAGCTGGCCCGCACCGCTGGGCTTGCCCTTTCCCCCATCCTCTGGCGCTCAGCCCCCGCTTCTGAACTGAGTCAAAGGGAGGGAATTGCTTGTCTCCGGGACTGGCTTTTAGGCACAGAGAAGGAGATTCACCAGTCACTTTGGTTTTTTAAAAAAATACTACTCAATTTATCCACGTTAAACAAATGTAATTCTTCCTTCAGCTTTTTAAAAATTTTATTTCAGAATATTACGGGGGTATGGACATTTTGGTTACATAAATTGCTTTTGTACCATTTGAGTCAAAGTTGTAAGTGTGCCCATCACCCAGATAGTGTGCATTGTACCCGATAGGTGTGAACTTACCCATCGCCTCCTCCACCCACCTGCTTGATTTCTGATGAATGTTATTTCCATTTGTGCACATAACTGTTGATCAATTAGTTTCAATTTAATGGTGAATACATGTGGTGTTCCTTTTTCCCTTCTTGTGATAATTCACTTAGAAGAATGGTCTTTAATTCCATATAGGTTAATACAGGCGGTATTAGTTCTCTGTTTTTTTATGGCTGAGTAGTACTCCATGGTATACATATACCACATTTTATTAATCTACTCATGTATTGATGGGCACTTGGGTTGTTTCTTTGAAACTGTGAATTGTGCTGCTATGAACATTTGATTGCATGCATCTTTTTTATAGAATGTCTTTTTTTCCTTTGGGTAGATGCCCAGTAGTGGGATTGCTGGATCAAATGGTAGTTCTGCTTTTAGTTCTTTGAGGTATCTCCATACTATTCATAGAGGTTGTACCAGTTTGCAGTCCCACCAGCAGTGTATGAGTGTTCCTATCTGTCCGCATCCATGCCAGCATTTGTTGTGTTGGGACTTTTTGGTAAAAGTCATTCTCACTGGAGATAAGTGATATTTCATTGTGGTTTTGATTTGCATTTCCCTGATGATTAGAGATGTTCAGCATGTTTTCATATATTTGTTGGCTGTTAGTCTATCTTCTTTTGAAAAGTTTCTGTTCATGTCTTTTGCCCACTTTTTAATGGGATTGTTTGATTTTTTTTTTCTTGCTGATTTGCTTGAGTTCTTTATAGATTCTAGTTATTAGCTCTTTATTGGTTGTATAGCATGAAAATGTTTTCTCCCATTCTGTAGGTTGTCTATTCACTCCAATGATTGTTTCTTTGGCTGTTCAGAAGCTTTTTAATTTGATCAGATCCCTTTCATTTATTTTTGTTGTTGCTATGATTGCTTTTGGGATATTCTTAATAAATTCTTTTTCCTTCAGCTTTTGAATCCAGCTTACAAACTTTATTATTTTCAACATAATTCCAGTAAATCTGGCAATCACTCTTAGGGGCCTTGGTGAAACTTGGTTCCATTTTACATACTTAATTAAACATTTTAAATAGTTATTATAAATTTAATGTATTCCATTTTATTTTGTTAAATTACGTTTTATATTTGTTAAATACCACATAAACCCAACTTACAAATTATGCAAAAGCCTTATCACAAAGAAATAGTGTCCTTGTCCCACCTCACCTACCCCACACCCTCTCTGGTTTTCCAGAGGCAGATACTTATGACCTTGTCAGCAGTTTTGTTTTTTTTTCTTCCCCTAGAACGTACACTTCTCCATATTTCTAAATACTGCCATATGCATCCACTGGTAGCTTTGGGTAGCTCAGGATGAGCCACTGTCTCCTGACCTACAATAATAGATGAGAATTTGGTTCCCCTCTGTTTCTCTAGCCTATTGGCTCAGTAGAGTTATATCAAGATCTTTGGTTAATGCAATTCTCATGGTCACATGATTTGTCTATGTAAATGTTTATTCTAAGCTGAGCATTATAGGGCGCTAGGATTCTATTTTATGGGTTTTTAAAATTTCTTTTTCTTCTGACGTTAACAGTTGTTTGCATTTTTAATTTGCTTAGGTGTCTTTGTTTTTACATGTTGCTAATTCTTTCCACAATTTCTACGAATCTCTCAGTACAATATTGGATAAGTTTTATCATGTCAGGATCTAACATGATAAAAACTACCATTTTTGTTTCCCTCTTGGAGACCTTTCCAGAGAGTTTCATTTCCCTGTTTCCTGGACTCATGTCTCCCTTACAATGGAGCACATCCTCCAGCAGTTTAGCTAGTTTAAAAAGAGAGTATGCAAATAAGCATATGAAAAGATGCTCCCCTTCATACAAATAAAAACAACAGTAAGATACCTGTACACGCCTATCAGAATGTACAAAATGAAGAACACTGACAACACCCAGTGCTGGAGCTCATTCATTACTGTTAGGAATGCTAAATGATACAGCCACTTGGGAAGAGAGTTTGGCAGTTTCTTATAAAACTAAGCATACTATTGCCATATGACTTAGCAATCATGCTCCTCGGTATTTACCCAAAGGAGCTGAAAACTTATATCCACACAAAACCCTGCACACTGATGTTTATAGCAGCTTTGTTCATAACTGCCAAAACTTGTAAGCAACCAACCTGTTCTTCAGTAGGTGAACGGATAGAGTGTGGTACATTTAAACGAAGGAATATTACTTTTATCATGTCAGGATCTAACATGAACTATCAAGCCATGAAAAAACCTGGAAGAACCTTAAAGCATGTTAATAAGTCAGAGGCCAATATAAAAAGGCTACATATGGTATGAATCCAACTATATGACATTCTGGAAAAGGTAAAACTGAGGCATCAATAAAAAGAGGAATGGTGGTCAAGAGCTGAGGATGGAGGAGAGACAAAAAGGGGGAACACAGAGGATTTTTAGGGCAGTGAAACTACCCTGTATGACACCATAATGGTGGAAATTCATGTATACATTTATACAAATCCAAACAAAATGGATGCACCAAGAGTGAACCCTAATGGAAATTACGGACTTTGGGTGATCATGGTGTGTCGATCTAGGTTCATCGATTGTAACCAGTGCGCCACTCTGGTGGAGGATGTTGATAGAGAGGGAGGCTATGCATGTGTTAGCAGGCAGAGAGTATATGGGAAATCTCTGTAACTTCCATTTGATTTTGCTATGAACCCCAAACTGCTCCAAAAAAAAGTCTTTAAAAAAAAAGAAGAAGAAGATATGATGGCCAGTGCGGTGTTGATGACAATCCTCAGCCTATCTACCTCTCCATCTCACTGCTGGGTCACTGCCGGAGGATGGTTGTCCTCCCTGCCTTGGGCTCAGCCGTCTTCCTGACACTTCCCTTCACCATTATCCTGGGGATTCATTCTACTTCTGTCCTGTCCTCCAGTTTCTTATACCTGTATAATTGGCATAATAGGACACTTTAGAAATCTCTTGATTTAAATCCTAATCATTCTTAAATGCCCAACATTTAAGGGCTGAGTGACTCACTTTCTCTCCCTAAAAGAAAATTAGAATAGAGGAACCTGACATCTCCAGTTGTTTCCTGATAGAGAACTGTCGGTTCCATTGTTTTGGTGACTGATGATGCACATTCTTCGGGGGCTTCCCAAGAACATGCTCTTGAGAGCTAAATGTTTTGGTATTTCTGTGCCTAACAATATCTTCTTTCTACCCTCACATTTAATGATGGTTTGTCAGGGTAGGAAATCTAAATCGAAAATTATTTTCCCTCTAAATTGCAATGTCATTTTTCTGTTATCTTTGAGTTTCCCATACAGCCGTTGCAACATTTCATCTGACACAGATTATTCACTCTTGAAACTTTAAATTTTTTTTCTTTCTAGTAGCTTCAAGCAACTCCTATGTATCCCCAAAATTCTGGGATTCTACAACGCTGTGTCTCAATGTGAATTATTTTTTTCATCTATTGTGCTGAGAACTTGATGAACTCTTTTAATCTAAAACCTCCTACAGATCTGGGAAATTTTCTTAGTTATTTTTTTGATGATTAACTCACCTAAGGTTTTTTTCCTTTTCTTTTTCTTTTTTTCCCCTCTCTTTCTTGAACATCCCTTATTTGGATGTTGGTTGTCTTAAACTGGTCTCTTCTTGTTTTCCTTTTATCATCCATTTCTCATTTCTACTATTTTGCTCACTCTCTCAAGCAGGAGTCCTCAAACTTTTTAAACAGGGGGCCAATTCACTGTCCCTCAGACTGTTGGAGGGCCGGACTATAGTTTTAAAAAACTATGAACAAATTCCTATGCACACTGCACATATCTTATTTTGAAGTAAAAAAACAAACAGGCAAAAACACCCACATGTGGCCCTCGGGCCGTAGTTTGAGGATGCCTGCTCTGGAGGAATTCTTCACCTTTTTCTCCTAACTCTTCTTTGGATTGCTTTCATTTGTATGATCATGTTTTCCATTTCAAGAGCTTTTGGATTCCCTGATCCTCCTCCTTTTTTTCTTTTTATTCCACCTGGTTCTTTTTTCATGGATGCTATCTTTGCTGATCTCTTTGATTATTTTAATAATCATGGTTTTTATGAGTTTTCTTCACCCACATAGTCTCTGCTCCGTCCAATTCCCTGGCTTCTGTTTGTATTGATCTCCGTCTTCCATGTCAGAGCCTTTCCTCAGATGTCTGGCAGACCCTGTTTGTCTGCTCATGTTTAAAAATGAGTCCGCTGCTTGGCAATCCTGAGCACATGGGTGGGAGTTGTCAGCTTTGACCTGCACTTAGGTGGATCTGGCTGGCCCATCTGATGAAGAATCCCTGATGCCACTCTCTCTGGGTCTTTCCTCTTGGTCAGATTTCCCAGAGTATACTCTTCCAATCTCCTGCCTGAGGGATAGAAACTTAGCTCTTAGTGGTTCCTGGAACTGCATGGGAAAGAAAGAATGGGGTAGGTTTGGGGGGTACGGGTGCTGTGGAGGTCTGAGCACTCAGCATGCATGTGCCCACTCTCATTTACTCTCCTTTCTTCAGCACAGTGCTCACAATGCCACCTGGAGCTAGGTGTCCTCCAATCTAGAGCCCCTCTGTCATATTCTGCTCAGAGAAGCGAGCTCCTTGTTTATTCTGCCAGGGCAGGGACAGACACTCCCCTGGAGGTTTGCAATGAGGGATGAAGTTTAGGGCTCTTACTACTTTTAAGCAATCCTCCTTTCTTGGCCACTACCCCCCACCTTCATTCTCAGTTTCTGCTCTGAGTCCTTTGAGGGTTCTGTGGTTTAGATCAAGATATTCTTGGCTTTCTCCATTTCGGGCTTAAGATTCAGGTTTCTTGCATCTGCTAAAGTAAGTTAACAGTCATTTTGCTTTGCAGCTTCCAAAATTTATTGCCATTGTCTCTTTGCCATTTCTCCCTGTCCTTATGGGTTTCTGTCTTTTTAAAAAAGTAATCCCTTTGCTATAGTTTTAGTGGGGTTTCAAGAGGGAGGGAAGTTATACAGGTGTTGAATTCACCATGATTGCCATTCTGTAGCCTTTTTATATGCCAGTTGTCTGACTTAGAATGTAAAATTAGATACTTAACCCTTAGAACTATCATTTTTTTTTTTTTTTTTTTTTTTGAGATGGAGTCTCACTCTGTCACCTGAGCTAGAGTGCCGTGGCATCAGCCTAGCTCACAGCAACCTCAAACTCCTGGGCTCAAGCAATCCTCCTGCCTCAGCCTCCTGGGTAGCTGGGTCGATAGACGTGCACCAGTGTGCCCCGCTAATTTTTCTATTTTTAGTAGAGACGAGGTCTCACTCAGACTCTTGACCTAAAGTGATCCTCTCGCTTTGGCCTCCCAGAGTGCTAGGATTACAGGCGTGAGCCACCACACCCAGCCCTAAAACTATAAATTAAATTTATAACTTTAGTGAATCTTAATTTTTACATATTCTAATACAATTTATAAATTTTAATTTAAATAACAAGTTTAAGTAAATCATTGAAGTACACATGTGAAATTAGAATGATCAGACAAGACTTTATTCTACCAGGCTAAACTATTTTAAGTTTTGGAAATGATAAATGTTAAATATGCACAGATTCTTTAATGTAAAAAATGTTAATAATTTACATTTGGTTTTCTTTTAAAAATTCTACTTTTTTTTTAATTTAACAGGCCCACCATGGAATAAAAATTCTACTCTTAATTCTAAATCTGAAGTTGAAAGATGCCAATTTATATAATCCCCTTAAATTATGGGATATCTTCCCAAATATTTCTGTAGTTGCCATCCCTCCCTGCTATGATTCAAAACTACCAAAGAGGCTCTCAGTGGGACGATGACTGAATTTTTGCCACAAGATTGATCGAACACATGGATTCCCATGTGTCCATGGTAGGGACCATTTCCCAGTTCTTTCATTTTGTCAGGCAAGATAGCCACACCCACCCAAGCTGCTGCATTCATTGACTGATTTTTGCATTTCTTTGGATTTTAAAAGATATAGATTGTTTTTATGCGTATCCTTGAAAAACCTTTGAACTATAAGGATTCCTACAATCTTTTTATCTTCTCCCTTAAATTAGGGCTAAGCCTCTCCCAGGTAATAAAATGACCTCCAAATATCCTCTTGCTCTTCTTGGTTGCAACTTCTAGGGCTACTCTATGGACATAATTAAAGGCAAAAACTCGAGGTGCTCAGGCGACAACCAAGATGCAATGTAAAGCGAAGTGTCTGAGGAGATGTGATCTCCGCTGCATCCTATCACACATAGTCCCCGAGGGCTCCATTACCAGATGTAAAATGTGCTCGGCCAGGCTGGGAATCCACTGGGGCTTCACCCGGAAGGAACACGGGCACACACAGGGGAGGAGGAGGTGCCTGTCCAACTGCACAGCTGTGGGTCGGTATAGACGGATGTGCTCACCGAGCCAGACAGAGAGAAAACAGAAACTACCTGTAATGCCATCTTCAGGTGGGCCTCAAAGAAGCCCAGTGGAAAATAGCTTTCTGGATGGGCCAAGGTGGCTGGAGGGGGCAAGCCTGCAAAGACTGATTGTCAACAAAAAGAACATGCTAGCGATGTCCACTGGAAGATTGAGGCCCCTGGGGACACTGATGCTACCTCTGCCAGGTACCACAGGAAAAGATATATATTAGGAAAAACGAGCTTCAGTCTTTCTACTACAAGTCAGTTTGTGGAGCTGCTTGAAGTTGTGACTGTGAGACTGTCAAACCCACAGACAGTTCTACTGGGACAATGATCCCCAGTGACATGGCTTGTTTCCGCTCTGCTTCCAGCCACCCAGGAACTGCCCTAACACCTTTTTTATGTATACAGTCTCCATGTTACAGTTTTTATTTTCTCATAATTTTGGTTTATCCTGACTACAGCCGGCTGGTGACCCCTCTTGGCTCATGAGATGTGTCCTTTCAGCCTTGGATCTTTGCCATTCCAAGTTCCTGAGGGCACAGATCTGACTGCCCTGCTCCTTCCTGTTGGAGCAGAGTTTCTTACACCTTATGACCTCACAGGCCAATGTTCAAATGGCCTTTGGATCAAGTCCCCACTCCTGGCCCAACCAGCTGTCTCTGGGGTGGCAGAATTAATGCTGCGTTAAAACACGGTTGTAGGGCAGGGCAGTTTCTCTTAGGTAGGGACATGACAGACAATGATGGACATGTTTTATACTTCGGGTTTTCCCCAGATGCTCCACATCTCTATCCACTCAGGTCATCTCAACGTCTCTGTTTCTCTCATAATCCATAGCGATGCGTCGGCATCTCCTACCGGTTCTGTCTGGAATCCGCTCTAACTGCCAGCAACACCCTGAACCAGTTCCTGAATCTACTTCTTAGCACTCCATAGCTCTTAGCCTACTGCAGCCTACCAATATCGCTCTCTTTCTTATTCTGCCTGGTCTCGCTGACTCCTAGCTGTGTCCTCTACATAGTGGCCACACTTGTCCTTAAGACGTTCCTCTCTGCTTGCGACTGTCCAGTGGATTTCATCACACAAAATAAAATCCAAAGTCCTCACCACACACACAAGGCCCTGTGACCTGGCCCCTACTACCTCTTTGACCTCATCTTCCACCCTCTTCCTTTCTGTCACTACCCTCCAGCCACACCAGCCCCTTTGCTATTCCTCAATCAAGCCCAGAACTTTCCTGATTTAGGATTTTTGCATTTGCTATTCCCCTGCTTGCAAGTTTCTTCTTTCAGATTCCTGCCGAGCTTGTTCTCTGTCTTTAGGTAACTCTCAATATTTCCTAACCACAGAGGTATTTTCTGACCTCCTATTCATAAAATAATATTCTTCCTTTTGCTGCTTTTTGTCTCTTATCATCCCCCATTATGTGTAGTATAGGTTGTGCACTGTACAACTCCTGGGTATGCCATTCACATTAACTGCAATGTGATCGGCTCTTCCTGGAGTTTTGCAGTCCACAGCCTGCGTAGCTGTTTATGGCAGACCTACTAGCACACATTATAATATAACTTTATTCATTTATTTTTTTATTTTCTGTTTCTCCCACTAGAATGTAAGCTTTTCAAAGATGGGGACTTGGAGTATCTCAACATGTAGAATGTTATTTATATGTTCAAAAATTATTTGATGTATGAATGAATATGTGCTTGGTGTGTGTGTGTGTGTGTGTGTGTGTGTGTGTATGAGGAGACATAGAGGAGAATGGTCTAAAAAGAAACACACCAAATGTTGATAGTGATTATATCTGAGCAGTGGAATTATGTGTGATTTTTCACTGTCTTCTTTATCCTTTCCTTTAGGCATGAATATTTTAATAATAAGAATATATTATTTTCATAAAGACAATAGTATTTTGGAGTCAGATAAACCTGAGATTGAATTCTGGCTCTACTCTTGTTGTGCAACCTTAGGCAAACTTATTACCATCTCTGTGTCTCTTTAAAATGGAGATACTATCTAGTTCACTGGGCTGTTGTGGGTATTAAATAGAGCTTGGCACAGCACACTCCCTCTTCTCCTCTTATTATTATCTCCTCTCTATTATTATTTTTGTTATTTTTGGAGGGGGTCACTGAGATGTAAATAAAGGCCCCCAAACCGAGGCATGAACTGGTCTATGTTTAACCCCGATGTCCCTCCCTGCTGGCAGAAGGGAATTGCTGGGTTGGAGGTAGTGAAGGAGACACCAGGCCAGGGCCATTGCACTTCATCGAAGACCCATCATTAACACAATTTTAAGTTTTTTAAGACTTCTAACCGTCTATCTGTTTTCCTGTGGATCATGGCAGCAAAATGTGCTGGGTTGGCAGGAAGAAGGGGGAAGATGTCCTGTTCTCTATTCTTCACTGGGGTAGAGGAGACTCAGGTGAAAGAATGACTGAGGCCGCTGGGGGCAGAACTGGATCTCTCAGGTCTGCTGGAGGGAAGAAAAGCTGCTATGAGCCTGTCAGAAGCCCAGTGTGCCTCACCGGGCCAAGTGCCCAGAGCCAGGAGAACTTCTTTGCCTTGGTCCAGTGGCTTGGAAGACACTAGAAGAGGACAAGGCTCCAATCTCATCATGCCATCCTTTGCTGGTCTTAGATTGATGGCACTATTGATCTTGGTCAGAAGTCACGTTCATGTCCGTCACAACAATGCACTTCATCGCTCACCTGCTGGCTTCCCAGAGAGCCCACCAGGGAATGCGGCAGCAGAATGGTGTGGCTGTTAATTCTGGAAACACTTCTGGCCTGAATCCTGCTACCTTCCCGCCACGGGAAGCTCAGTTATACTAATCTAGAGTGAAACCTGAAGGTCTTACTTCCTCTCTCTCTTTTAAATCTGGAGCAAGCCTCAAGCAAGCAGCTCCTTCGCCCCTATATCTGGCCCATCCTCATTCCTATAGGATTTCCAGGGCCATTCCCAGCAGAAAACATCCCAAGCCCACAAACATGACAGTAGCAACAAGGAGGGAAAAGATGGTCAGTGGCCGAAGGTTTTTACTTAGCCACTATCTTCAAACACAAAAAAATTCCTTTTCTCTAAACTTGAACCCCAAATGTCTCTCTCTAGGATAATTAAAGGCAGATAAAGGAGTCTTTGTTTCTGGTTCACCTAGAGGCATTCCCAGGGATCCTACCCTCAGTCTTTTGAGTTCCCTTCCCGAAGAAAAGAAGAGAGGGCTAGGAAATGATTTTGCCTTTCCCGGGCCTGGGAGCCTAAGTCAGGAATGTTCTAGGCATGATCAAGGAATAACAAAGAGGGTGATGTGGCTGGAGGGTACGGACAGAAAGGAGGAGGGTGAAAGTCGAGGTCAAAAAGGTAGTAGGGGCCAGGTCACAAGGCCTTGTGTGTGTGGTGAGGACTTTGGATTTTATTTTGTGTGATGGAAGCCACTGGAGAGTTCCAAGCAGAGATGAATGTCTTAAGGACGAGTTTGGCTACTAGGTAGAGGACACAGCTAGGAGTCATCGAGACCATGCAGAATAAGAAAGAGAGTGATATTGGTAGGCTACAGTAGGCTGAGAGCTATGGAGTGCTAAGAAGTAGATTCAGGAACTGGTTCAGGGTGTTGCTGGCAGTTAGAGCAGATTCCAGACAGAATCAGTAGGAGGTGCTGACACATTGCTGTGGAATATGAGAGAAACAGAAAAGTCAAGATGACCTGAGTAGACAGAGATGTGGGGAAACCCTAAGTTCCATTTAGGGGACCTAAGTGTGAGATGCCCACTAAGCAGCCAGGCAGGGATGTGTCAAGGCTGGAGATAGCATTTTGGAATCTGCAGTGTATAGATGGTGTTCAAAACCAAGCACCCGAGGAGATTTCCTGTAGAGAGTATAAAAAAGAGAAGAGGTCAGACAACTGAGCCCCGGAGAAAAGTGCCACTAAAGAGTAAGGAAAATGAGGAGAATCCGGCGAAATCAAAGGAAGGACAGCCAGAGAGGTGAGAGGAGAACCAGGAGAGTTTGGGGTCCTAGAAGCCGAATGAAGGAACTGCTATCAGTAGGAGGGAATGACCGGCTGTGACAAAGGCTGCTGGAAGATGACGTAGTGCAAACTGGCCATTTGGTGACAGTGAGCACAGTTTTGCATTGATGACTTCACAGTAGTCTTGGTGGAGTAGTAGGGACAAGAACACCATTGAAGTGAATTTAGGAGAGAATGGGAGGAGAAGCAAAAATACCTCTTTCAAACAGTTCTGCTATGAAGGAAATTAGAGATGACATGTAACTGGCAAGAAATGAGGGTCAAGGAAAGTTTGACATTTTATTTTAGTTTTTTGAATGACTCATATCACGGCAAGTTTTTAAGGCGACAGTAACAATCCCGAGGAGAAGGGGAAAATGATTACAGTGGAAGGAGGACAGAGCTACTGGACCCTTCCTTGCCCTAGAGCGGGCAGGATGAGTAAGATCTTGTGCACGAGTTGGATGACAGGTCTTTGGTAGGATAACAGACATTTATTAATGATAATAAAAGGAAACATACAGCTATTTGTAATGGGCTCATACTCTACATACTTCCTTAAAATCTACTTTTTAATTGACTATATTATGATAATATTACTTCATAAATAAAATTTTATCAGTACCACAGTCTCCCAGTATTTCAAAGTATGCTTCTTCCCTTACTTATTTCATCAATCCCCTTAGACTGGACATTTCAGTTGTTTCCAATTTTTCACTGTTAGGGAGAATGAAAAGTCAGGCTCATGAACTCTGGTGCCCTGACTATGCTTCTTGCAGAAGTCATCCTGAGGCAGTCAATGTGGGGCTGCCCCGGCTCAGGCTTCGACCTGACCTGAGGCTGGAACCCTGCTGTGCGTTCAAGACACAGAGCATGGGTGACAGGAATCCCTTGGGCTCCTGCCAATCGTGTCTCTTCCTCCAACCTTAGCCTCCACCAGCAGGAGAAATGTGCCCGCCCCAAGCTGAGCAGGGCACAGGAAAGTCAAAATAGACACAGCTTCTACCCCCTCTGGAACTCACGAGAGCTAACAAATTTGGAGAGTGCCATGGGGCCATGGCGTCCAGCCCCAGAATTTGGGCACATTTTAGATCTAGTTAGATTTTTAGACATGGAAAAAGTAAAGGTGCAGAAAACCAAGTAGCTTGCTCTAAATTTCTCAGCAAAACTTAAAAAAGGAAAACAAGCTGGGAATCTCACTGGGAATGCTAAAGCACCACCCTTCCCTCCGCCCGTTCCATTGCGCTTTTATGTCTACAAAGCCCTACCCACCCTGCCCGGGCTTCCCAAGCACAGCACCACAACCCGCCTCTGGGAACACAGTCCACCCCAAGCCTAAGCCTCCGGGCTTCTTAGAGTTCAAGGCCGGCCCTTCCAGCTTTCTCTCCAACTTCTCCTCCTCAAGCTCTGTAAAGCCACAGGAGCAACCAGGGATAGCACAACATAATCACATCAGTAAGGAGAGGTTCCCAACACACCTTGCTATTCCCTCTCTTCTTTCCTTTCCTTTTGCCCCTTCTACATCCAGTGCCCTTCCTCAGCTCCAGGTGCTGGGACCATTCTTCAAGGCCTGGCTCATATGCCACCTCCTCCAAGACACCTTCCCAGTGTCACTGGGCTCGCCCACCTTAAAACTCCTACCGTCCTTATCTGTCCCTGTCTCATGGCCCTTAGCACAGAGTACCTTGTTTGGAGGTCATTTTTACATATATCTTATCTTTTCTTCCCTAACTCCATCAGACTAGAAACTACTTGAGGAAAGAGATTCTATCTAAATCAGGGGTCCTCAAACTTTTTAAATAGGGGGCCAGTTCACTGTCCCTCAGACCGTTGGAGGGCTGGACTATAGTTTAAAAAAAAACTATGAACAAACTCCTATGCACACTGCACATATCTTATTTTGAAGTAAAAAAACAAACGGGCAAAAACACCCTCATGTGGCCCGTGGGCTGTAGTTTGAGGATGCCTGATCTAAATGGTCTAAGTAACTCCCCCACCATGTGGCCCAATACATGGTACAAAGTAGGCCTTTGCTATAGGTTTGATAAATGGATGGATGGATGGATGGATGGATGGATGGATGGATGGATGAATTCCCTGCCTATCCGTGGCCTGTTAAGATTTTTTTAATGAATCTCTTTTGTTTAATTTAACCTCTCATGCCTAACCTTACTGACATGGTTATGTAGCACTATCCTTCGTGCCTCAAATTCTCTGATCAATGTCCCTTTTCCATTCCTGTTGCCATTAGTTGCCCAGAAACTCCAACCATCTTTCCATCCCATCACCTTAAAGATCTTATTCTAGGTTTCCCATAATTACCTCACTCTAATATTCCTAGTTGAGAAGCCAGGTAGTAAGTACTTAAAATATAGTCTTCCCAGGAGGGTCTACATTTTAATAGAACACTCTGAAGGCAGAAAGTATACAGGTTTCTAGTAACGATATTTTTGATATCATCATCGAAGGTGGAGAGAAACCTGCTTAACTGTCCCCTCTCTGACTAGTGAGTCTGGCCGTGTGGCCAGGCTCCCTGCAGCTGAGTAGGAATTACCATGCGTCCCCATCATTGCCTCCCACCCCTACCTCAGCCCAGGAACCAAGAGTAGACCATCTCATGGTTAATGCCTCCACTGATAGACCCATACCAGAAACTCCAGCAGTCACAAACTTAGAGCTGCAGAGATTACTACCCCCAAGAGCAGTAGTTCTCAAGAGTTAATGTGCACTAGGAAAGCCTAGCCCCTCTCTAGCTAGATGTCTAAAAGCCAAGAGCAGGGCTAGGGGCGCTTCTCTCAGATGCATCACGAAGCAGGCAGCCACCAATCTGTCCTTCTGGGCCGTCTCCCTAGGAGCAGGACTTCAAGGGCCCAAGGGTGAGTTCCCCAAACTTACGAGGGCCACCAAAAACAGGCTGGGAGACGGGAGCTGCTGCCACCCCAGCAGCCGAACTCCGGCCTGTCTCCAGATAATTGGTCCCTCCACCTGAACCAGGCTGTTCTTCCCAGCACCCTACTCTGGAGGTGTCGTGTTGGCAGCACTCGGGAAGCCAAAAGGAATCTTTCGAACACCTGTCCTACACTGATCCCCGGGTTCAGCACAGCTATAATAGAATGACTTGTTCAAGGAGGGCACTAAGGGCTGATGGACAAAAGCAAGGGGCTGGGGACTGAACCCTGTTCCACCATTACCAGCTATATGGCTTTGAGAAAAATGCCCACTTTTACCAGTCTTCACTTGGTATAAAATTGTAATAAAACAGTATCTATTAATACTTAATTGACTGAGAAATAAGAAATGTGAGGCACCCAGCACAATGCCTGGACTCACAGTACGAGTTCAAGTAATGTTAGCAGTTGTCAAGGAGATTCCAGTGTGGCTGGGCTGCACCTTAGAATTGGTGCTTAGGCAAGAGACAGAAGGATAGAGAGGTAACATTCCCAACACACATACACCACTATCACCACCTCATTTTTGGACCTACAGCCCTACCATTGCCCACCAGAGCTGGCGCTGGCCACTGGACATGCTGCTGCTCTTCTAGCCTTGCATTCAAGACCCTCCAAAGCATCTTATGGTTTTGTTTTCAATCTTCTTCTCTAGCCACCTCCTTTGAACTGCTGACACTCTATCCATGCCCAACCACTGCCCCTACGGTTATCGTTCCTGCCCCTGAGTCCTTGTTGGCTGATCATGCTGCCACCAGTGTCAACATCCTCCCCATCACTCAAGCCTAAGTCAAAAAGCCATCTCTGTCTCCAACCTCCAAATTGGAATAAAACTTGTCCTCCTCTTAGCTTCCACAGCACTTTTAAGATTAGTGAATTCAGAAGGTTCTCTCTTTTCTCAAGTCCCCCTTTGAAGTGCAAGCAAATCAAAGGCATAATGACTTTTCTGCCAAGTTTAGACTGCTCCGAGTGTAATCATACACTGAGAAGGGACACTGAGCACCCCTGCTTGGTCATCAGCCCCAGATCATCCCAGGCTCCATGCTTCATTCCCAAGACAGCGGGCTCAGGCCTTCTGCAGCTAGTTCTAAGGCACCGATGGCTTTCCTTGTCCCTTCTCAGTCTCTGGGGAAGCAGAGCTCTTTCTGTCTGAACCTTAGATCAATTCCTCTCCCGTAGCTTTGAGACATTCTGGTTGTTCTCACATCCATAGAATGCTCTTCTCAACTTTTGCGCTTTACTTTTCTGGCTTTAAAACTGTTCCTAGTATCTGCTTCGTTTTGCTGTTCGCACCAGTCTTCATGTTTCTTAGATTTAAAAAACATGTTCTCTGTCTTTGATACTTAGTCCACCCCATGGCCAGACATCCCTGGGCACTTCTCTGATCGTGCCCCACATCCAGGCTACTAGCACTCACGTTAGCCCCTGCAAAGCTTTCTGCCTTGGGCTTTTGTCAAAGGAAGCCACAGGAAACTCATCTCTACACTTGCCATAGCAAAATTATTGAGGGCCTTGTCATCTATATCACTAAATGCCTCCTATAAAAGCCCTACATGAGATATTTCTTTGAGAATTTACTGCTAAGAAAAGCTCTTCTTCCTCCCCTGAGGAACATTCCATAATTCTCTCTGATCATGAGGATTATGTAACAGTTCATGCCCCAGTTTTGGATTTTAGCTGCCAACAGCTTGGCAGCAAATTGAGGCCTTGCTAAAGAAACTTAGCTTCCTGTTCAATTCCTAAGCTCTTTCCTCTAGGGTTACCTCTTGATTTCTAGAACAGTTCACCCTGTTCTGTTTGGGTCCTTTGATTATTCCCCTTTGGAGCTTCCTTGGGTACAGATTCAATCTGCTGTGTCTCTCTGTCACTAGTGGGTCTTTAGCTGTCCAGTGGGATGGCACACACACCAAGCCTTCCCATCCTCCACACCTTGTTGCTAGAACTTTTTGTCTTGTGCTCTATTTTTCTCGAAGGTAGCTTGGGAGTTTAGGGATTTCTAATATTTGACGTGGGAATAAAAAGAGACAATTTGTAAGTTAGTTGCTTTTTGCTTTTTTAAAAGAAAAATAGGCTTTATTTATATCAAATAGACACCTGACCATACTGCAGAGTCAATCTTTTCACTTCTTTTTGTTGATTCTTTCACTTCTTTCTTCCCACTGTGGAAGATGAGGATGAAAACCTCATTTGCTACCATGACAGTCACCAGCTTTCACCACCAAACACACCATTTCTCACCTCTTCCCAATTCCCAGTATGTCATATAGTAACTTTGGTTAGAGTGATATTCAGTTACATTATTATGACTATATAAGTGCTATATAGATGAGCCATGTAGTATACTACAATTACTTTTCCTTTCCAGCACAAATTTTTGTCTTTCCTGAATTTAATATTTTTATTGTTTGATTTTTCATTTGCTTACTTTTTATGTTCTTATTACTAATTCAACCCTAAGTCTGCCCTATAGTTGTGTATCTCTCCACTCAATACAAGGAAAGTAAGTATTCTATTGTTTTCATCTTCTAGATGAAATCTCTCCCAAATCATTTTGACTTGTTTGAATCAGGACTGGTTGATCTCTAGGTCTGCTACATGGCAGCAGTAAAAAGTCCTGCCAGCAAAGGAAGGGAACTGTTATCTGAACCTGGTAAGATCTGTAGCCGTGGGAAAGGGGTCACCCAGTGATAGTCATGGTCTTAGGTAGAACATAACCTCTGTCAGACTGAGGCCCAGAAGAGAGGAACATGAGGAATAAATATTACAACCTTACTTTCTTCCTGCTCATCTCCTGCTAACATCTCTGTTGGCCAAGCCCAATGGTAAATCCACCAGTAAGGGAGCTCAGGTAATGCAGTCCATAGAGATCAGTCTCCAGGGGCACAAAGAAGGATGGAGACTAGAATTGAAGAAGCAAATAAAGAATAACTAGCAAACCATGTCTTTTTCCTTTTGGTTTGTTTGGTTATTTCAGTAGAGCATATTTGCCAGTAACTTTCTGAGAAAGGGCACATGAAAGATAAATTACTAACGTCTTTATACATCTGGAAAAGAGCTTTCTGTCTCAAGCTAAGTTGATAGTTTGGCTGGATATAAAATTCAAAGTTGAAAATAACTTTTCTTCTTTATTTTCTTGTCTTCTGATTCCATTATTTCCACTGAGAAGTTTCATGCCATTCTAACAGTTGATTCTTTGCATAAAATCTGGAAGCTTGTAGGAGCTCTTAGTTTTTGTTTTATAATTCTGAAATTTCAAAATGATGACTTTTGTATGGCTCTCTTTTCATCACTGAGTGCTGGGTTCTCACTCAGTGAGTCCTTACAATTTAAAATTCCTGTTTATAAGTCTTAGTAATTTTTAAAAATTATTTCACTAGTGATTTCTCCACTTATTTTCTCTTTCTGGAACTCTAATCATTTAGATGTTTACCCTCTCAGACTTATTATTTCTCTTTTTGTTCCTCTTTCCTCTTAATTTTTGTATTATTCTGATTTTTTAAGAGATTTAATTAACTTTATATCAGTTTTCAAGAACTCTTGTAGGTTCTCTGAATGTTTCTTTTTGTAGCATCTGGGCTTGTTTTATGGAAGTAGTAGCCTCTCTTATTTTCCTTAGGCAGCCAGTGGTTAGGTTTTTGTTTCCCTCTATCTAAGTAGAGTCAATTTTTTCCAATTGAGTTTTCTTGTTTGTTTTGTTTTGCCTCTGCTTTTCATATTCATTTCCTTAAATATTGGGTGATGTCTCACAAAAAAAGCAATTTGGAAACTCAATGCACAAGGGAAGGGATTAGCAACTCTGTGCTTTCTTGTTGGGTAGACTATCTTCGCCATTTTGTTGGAGAATTCTCCAATGTCAGAAATGTAAGGTCTTTTCTCTTGGGCTAATTAGAGTTGACTCTTCTGTCTGTAGACTATAAACCTGGTTGCCAGCATTTTGGGAACAAAGTGAGAGAATAAGGCAGAAAGTCAGTGAACTTTCATTGAATCCCTTTTTTTCCAATATGGTTCCTGGTCTCCATTGTGCTTATTGTATTCTAACCCAGAAGTCTCTATCTTACCCTTTCTAGAACACACACTTTCAGTTTTCTCCTGGGACAGAAAAGAAAGCTCCTTGATGCAAGTAATGTGGGGCCTCCCTAAGTAATCTTTGAACAATTCTCCTATTTTCAGCTCTAACTTAACCCTCACTTCTAGATCAATGTGGGATCACCAATATCTGAGACTTTGGGGGAATTATGGAGTGTCTATTGTACTGTTTCTTAATTTTTACTTGAATAGTCTTTCGACAATTTTTCTATCTTCAGCTCTCCCACTTTTAGATGTACATGGAATCACTAATTCCTAAGCCTTGAGTTAGTGGGAGGGATTCTGTATGGTGAATTGTATTGCTTCCTGGCTTTCCCCACTGCTAACTTAGGATTCAACTTCCAAATCGTTTGCCATCTCTTGGCTTTCTAGCTTTCATTTTTAAAATATTGTCTTCTTTCACATTTCTTTTTCTTTGTGTTTTTATGCCATTTAAAAATTAATTTTAGTATAATTTTACTAAGCTTTAGGGTAGAGACAGAGGGAAATGCATGTGTTCATTTCTCCCATCTTACTGTGGGAATCCATCCAGTAATTGCTTCTTGATGGTGAGATCAAAGAAGTGCATTGAGTTTAAATAAACTCGTATTACTCATGCACCTTTTGCACGTGGGGCAGAATCAGAGGAGGCATTCACACAGGGTTATCTGTGTTACAGGATTCATTACAAATTCATCAATAGAACACTAACAGAATTACTCTCCGTAGAGCATTATATCATATACTTGAGCTCTATTTTTTCAGTTCTCAAAACATTTTCACCTATTCTCTCTCTTTTTTTTTAAAGTACTCTATTAAGTAGACAGGAGAGGTGTTACTATTCCATCTTACAGATGAGGAAACTGAAGTTCAAAGAGGTTGAATGACTTATCCAACTTAGTGGCAGAGAGAAGACTCAAGCCCGGTTCTTAGAATGCCAAAGTTGGTGCTTTTCCTTTGGTCCATGCTTTCTGTAAGTGGCAATATTTCTGTTTTTAAAACTTACCCAGAATGGCATCCAACCCAATGGAATTGGATTGATTTTTCACATAGTGCCCAGATTGACCCATGACAGCATTTAGACCATCTGTGGAAGATTAAAGAATCATAAGATCTCTGGACCCCAACTCTAAGACTTTCTGATTTATGAGGTCTGGAGGGCAAACCAAGAACCTCTATTTTTAGATAGCTTTCTAGATGATACTGGCTTGACTAGTAATACCGGATTGATAGGTGATCTATCAAGGTGATAGGTGATCACGGTGATAGGTGATCTATCTAGGTGATACCTGCTTGACCGTAGCTTGACTGAAAACAACTATTCCGAAAGGCCTAGAAGTGATCTGGAGGGTCCCCTAGGTTTCAAGGCATGGCTAAGCAGATGGCAATTTCTCGAATGTAACCATTTAGCTGTTCAGACAGCAGTCATCCCAGCCCACCACAGTCTAAGCTAATAGCTTCATCTCTTCTAGCCCTTCCCATGGACCTCCTCAGACCTCACTTTTGTCCTCATTACCTTGCTCTGCCTGCTCACATAATGGAGACTCCCTTGGAAGCTCCCTCCACTCCTCCATTTCAGCTTGTGGGACATCAGGGACTCAACTTCCTGAAAAAATTAAATTGAAAAATTTTCTTCCCTGATAACTTAGGACCTCTTGTGGAACTTGGCTCTCTTAGGAGACATGGGGAGAGAATAATAAGCACTCTGGTCAATCTCTGATTGGCAGCCCCAGAAATGTTATCCCAGGCTCTCAGGTGGCTTAGCAGGGAAATATAAAATTCAAATACCTTTAGGTCAGAGAGGGAGCATCTCGGCATCTACAAGCAGGTATGTGCATACGAATGCACACAGTACTACACACTGGAGGAAGCTTCTTTCTAGAACCTAAAGGTTTCTCAGCTGAAGAAGGTCAAAGAATGACAGGGAGAAAGATAAGAGAGCTGTGTGACAAGAGTCTCGGTGTTTTACTTACCATTGAGCGTAAGAGAAGATGGAACCTGTTTGGAGAACCAATGGGAGAGACCAGCTTGCCTACCTTAGGGATACAGAGAACCCTCAGGAAAGAATTGCCCTAAAGCAGGAATTGGGTGCCTGAACTTGTAACCAACCAGTAACTCAGCCATTGAAGGGGAGGAATGGTTTTGCATCTGGTATGATGTCCTCACCCATGGACCCCCCCAGGCACACCCCAGGGTAACTACCACTTCCAGAGCCCCCTTCTAAGGTGTACTTTCTACATAAGTCATCTTGCTGACTTATGTAGAAACACAAGACTCCAAACCCCTAGCCCAGCAAATGGTCTGGAGTGGGAACCTGACCCAAGGGTAGTCAATAGAGGCTAAAGGAGAATGTGAGGTAGCCTGAAGGAAAAGTCCTCAAATAGGGAAAGATCACCCAAGTAAGCCAATTTTTTCAACACATATTTATTGAGCACCAGCTACATATAGACACTTCTAAAAAAAAAATCTTATTTAATAAATGCCTGTCTTACACATACTCTGTGCCAGACACTAATCTACAAGCTTTATAAATATTAATTCATTTAATTCTCAGAATAACCCTATAAGTTAGCTATATTATTATCCCCATTTTGAAGTTTAAAAAAAAAAAAACTTAAGGTACAGAGAGCCTAAGTAACTTACCCCAAGAAGTATTAATTAATCAGTTAATTATTAAGTGGTAGAGCCATTCTTTTAAGTATTAGCATAGTATTAGAATCAACAACAAAAGAAACAAAAATCCATGACCTCCTCAAACTTACTTTCTGCTGATCAGTTTTGGTCTGGACATTTGAAGAAAGAGTCAGTTTTGTGGTACTGGGAGCAGAAGCTGGAAAAAAATCCAACGGTGACAGCTGGGGCCATGTGACAGCAGAGGCGTGAGGAAGAAAGGTGAGGGAGGTGACACAAACAATAAAAAAGCCAAAGGTCAGTGAGCTGAGGGTGAGGGCCCTCAGAGAAACACGTCACATGAAGGACCTGCCTGTCGCCAGCTCTGTCGTGTCCATGAGGCCCGGATTCTTCCTAGAAACCCCTGAGGCCCAGGTATGTGGCTGAGTTTTCCATCCTCTTATCCCTACAGTAGGACCACCAGTACCGAAGTCATCTGAGAGAATTTTGTTCGTATCCTTAAGAGCCTCCACCATTCAGCCCTGTGGAGCCTTAATCCCTCGTGAAAGGAAGGACTGTAAGAAACAAAACCCCAAAAGGCAGCATGCACAAAAAGAGCATCCTTGAGCGGTTAAGAGCATGAGATTGCTCTGCTTTGGGACAAGCATCACCACTCAGAGAGGCACACAGGTGGGATGACAATTCTTCCTGCTTCAGAGAAGTGTGCGGCTGGCACAGGAGAATGTCAGTGGGGCCCAGGCTCAGCTCACACCAGCACGGCAAGAATAGCGGGGTCTGTCCTAGCCCTGCAATCCCCAGCTTCAGCCAGCAGGGGGCGCGCGGCACATCCTGGCTTCCCAAGTGCTACAACAGCGGCACCATCATGCTGGTCACCCGGCATGTCGTGGGGCAGCGTCAGCATTATCAACAGGACACAGAAGAAGGGCCCTCTCCTAGAGGACAGCAACGGCTGAGGAAGCTGACATTTCTGAAGTTATGTTGAAGAAGCAGCAAAATGGCAGTCACCATGTGGAAACCAAGAGGATTTATTTATGAGCACATCTGAGCTGCCCCTTCGGGACTAGAAATAATTGGGGAGCACTTGATAGGAGACTGGACCCACTGCAATAGCATCTTGTAGTTAAAATGAAAATGATATTGTTTTGTTTTTTTGAAAAACGGAGAACTCATTTAAGCTTTCAGGCTGATGTAACCAGGGGCGGACATGAATAATTCTGTTCTTTGATTTTTTCCCTTTGTCTCACCCCAGTCAATGCCGTACTGCTCGGGGAAGGCTATATTTATAAAGCTGAGCCAAATCACACTGGTCCTTATTCTCGCCTCTGCTGTGTCTCAGGAACCCACCTTCCAGAGCACTGAGTCAACCCAGGTAGGGAGCATTCAGCAGGAAGCTTCAATCATTCTGATGCATGTCAAAAGGATTTCTTGGCAAGGGCTGGCTCCACCGGATGTGGCCCGTTAGGCAGGAGAGTCGGCAATAGTCAGAATCGTAAGCCCTTTAGAGCTGGAAAAGTCCATAGGAATGGCCTGTCCCTAACAACCCAGATGAGGAAACTGATGCGATTTTAGGTGATCCTCTGCAAGACTTTCATGTGACCATGCCCTTGCCCCATTATCAGGCCTTACCAGCTCCTGCTCATCTCCCTAGGAAAAGTACCAATCCCCCAACCCCCTATGCAAACTGGCCATCTCATCATCCCTGCCTCCAGAGTTGAGAGTTTAGGGCAATACTTGGGAAAGTTTAGACTTGACCAGAAACTCCAGCCCAACTTAGTGAGCTCTATGGTCTTGAGTATGTCAAGGTCCCAAGAAGTTGCAAGATTAATGATGATGATGATGATGATGAAGAAGAACAATAATAATAGTAGCAGTTCCCACTTTTTGAGCTGGGCACTATGCTAAACTTTATGTACCCTCTCACTGAATGTTCACCACCACTCTTAAGAAATTGGTATTATTATTCCCATTATATTGATGGAGACACTGAGATTCGAAAGTCAAGAGATGTATCCTAAGTCACAAAGTTGTTAAATGGTAGAGGGAAGATTTACACCCAGATCTGCCTGACGACGAAGCCCAAACCTCCTTATCTTTTGTTAGATGCTGATCAATATCCACTTTCTCATCTCAAGAAAAAAAAAAAGGGAGATCAGGTGTGCATGAGGCTGGACACACTGGACTCGATGAGCTTTTCTACCATAGTTCTCTGTGACTGGTTCCCACGTGCCAGTTCCATTTGCCCCTCACCTCCTTAGAGGTTCCAGACATTTTCTACAGACTCGGGGTGAGGGGAGAGAATCTGGCAAGTAAAAAATCTTCTTAAATTCAAAAATATCATTCATTTATTCAGGGAGCAGAGAAAACATAGGGGCAGAAAGAGGCCTAGAGAGCCAGTCTTGAGGAAAATCAAGTCAACCACATTCACTATCCTATTCATTTTCTAACCCATTTAAATGGGATTCTAATTGTATAAAACAACTAATTTTGTTCATTAAGGTTCAATTAAATTCATCTGAAACTCGGGATAATGGCATTGTTGTTGAACAGCCGTATTAAAGATGAAACATAATCTCTCTTGACTCCATTTCCTTTGACAAAATCAAGTTCAGCTACTAATGAGCCCACGATACCAGGCTTCCTTTATAAATGGCAACAAAGGGTGCCAGTTTATGAACAGCAGTTTTTTTTTATTATCATCAACAACAGCCATTTCCTTTGTTACCAAAATACACAGAAATGATTATGAGGCCTTTTTTCCTCATTATGGCTTTGATTTGGGAAGAAAAAACCATGAAATAAACAGCTTCATAATCATATCACAGTAAAGTCACACATTGAGAGTCCACAGGGGGTGGCCCCAAAGCCTTGATGCGGGGCATTCTGTGAACTGAGAAGACATTTCAATTTCTACCCTTTCAGGTCTCAGACGATCCCTCCCCTAGAGTCCAGATCTCTTTGTTCCAGGGCAAACAAGAAATGCTTCTCACTACTTCCATGGCTCCTTTCCCTATCTTTCTGTAGCTTCGGGAAAGAAACGGTTTGCTCTCTAGGGTGAAGGAAGCAAGAACAGTCCCTCTAGTGTGAGTTGCCTTGGCAGACAGCCTTGTCAGCCTCTGGCTATCACTGGTCCCTTCTATGGGCAGCTACCAGAGTGGCAGGTCACGGTCATTTCCCTCCCCAGGGCCCTGCTGTGTTCACAGCTAACCTTACCTGGCACAGTCCCTGCCCCTGGTCGGCAGTACTGCAACTCTCAAGCCCACTGGTGCCAATTTAGTGCCCAAAGCTAAGACAAATGCCATCAGTCCCTGTCCCAGTGTCAGGGTTCTCCGGAGAAACAGAGCCAATAGGTGATATAGACACAGATACACACTGCTGGGAAGTCCTACCATGTGCCATCTGCGGGCTGCACAACCAAGGAAGCCACTGGCTGGTGTGTCTCAGTCCAAGTTCAAAAGCCTGAGAACTGCGGGACTGCTGGTGTCTGAAGGTGAGAGAATCGGGGATTCTGATGTTCAAGGGCAGGAGAAGCTGGGTGTCCCTTGCTTCTCCTGGAGAGAGACAGCCAGTTCACCTTGGCTCTGCCCTTTTGTTCTACCTGGGCCCTTGGCCACAGGAGGGCGCCCACTCACACCGGGTGAGGGTGAGTCTTCTTTGCTCAGTCTGCCGACTCAAATGCCAACCTCTTCTAGAAACACCCTCAGAGACACATCCAGAAATAATGCTTTACCAGCTATCTGGGTAGCCCTATAATTCCATCAAGCTGACACCTAAAATCAACCCCCACACCCAGGGAGAGCTCAAGTCCGGCCAAGTGGCATTCAACCAAGCAAGCGGATGGCATCCTACCAAGCTCCCCGAGGGTCTGATACTCGCAGAGGATCACAGGCAATATACAGATGAATACGGCCCTGTGGAGCAGGGGGTGAGTAGTGAGTGTAAAATAAGAACGCAGGCCCACAAACCCTTATCTAAAACCCGTGGAACTAGATTTGTTCTGTGTGAATTCACAATTTTTTAGGACTTCAGAAAGGTAATTTCTTAACCTAATATCATGCATTACCTAACACCCGACATCAATATTCTCTAGTGATACGTTTGAATATTCATACTAAATGGATAAGTAAAGAATATAAACAGCCTCATTCAGTTCAGGTCAGGCTAAGTTTTGCTTCTAAATGAGTTATGAGCCATGAAAAATCTTCTGGGAGCCAAGGAAGAGCCACCTGGGAGGGGAAGGGAAGAGGGTTCTGATCTGGAATATTATGAATGACTGGATCAGTCTGACTCTACCCTCCAGGGTCACCTTGCACCATGGAAGGAATATAGGTGCCGTGAACTGAGAGGAGATGACACCTAATTGAGCCCTTGGACTGCTAGGGGTAGAGTAGGAGAGGCCAGTCACTGAGTGTGGGGCCAGGGGAGTCATCTTTCTCCAAGGAGCTGCTGCAAGAAGGTTGTGCTCTGGTGATCCTGGAGGGCTCTAGACCTGAACACCAGATGCCCCCACAGTCTCCTGGGTTCAACCTTCAGGGGCAGCTCTGTGGCCAGCGTGTGCCTTCCCCCTTTGTAGTCTGTCTTCCACTGAAAACACCCCCCATGACCACTACCACAGTCACAAACCCAGCCCCACCCACAGGAAGCCAGTCTCCATTTGGCCAACTATATATTCTTTGCAAAGAGCTGTGCATATTAAATAATATATGAAGAACTCTTTATACTCAAGAATATATTCTTATGAAAATATTCACTGAATGCCTCTTAATCTCCAGGTGCTGTGGCAGAAACACACTGAATTTTTTAAAAGGCTATAGTATATGAAGATAGAATGAAAACTGCTCAACGAAAACTAAGTAGCCAATTGTGGAATTAGCTATCGACGATAGCTACACGACCTCGTGAATATACTAAAAACCACTGGGTTGTACATTTTAAGAGTGAATTTTATGGTATATGGATTATCAATTAAAAAAAAAAACAGTTAAAGGAAACGAGTTAATTCAGCAAAATGACTTTCAGCTCCATGCTGCTCCCATGACCACACTCTGAACCTTATCACTCCTTGAATCTCAGTGTAGCAGTAAGTCCTTCCAGACCACTAGTCCTGATCTTGAAAGCTTCTCTCAACCTCCCTCCTGCTGTATCTGCTGAGCAGTTGTCTAAGAGCCCTATTGATGCTGTAATAAATGACCACAAATTTAGTGGCTCAAAGCAACACAAAAGTATTCTCTAGTAGTTCTGGAGGCCAGAAGTCTGAAGTCAGTTTCACTGGGCTAACGTCAAGGTGTCAGCAAGGCTGGTTCTTTATAGAGGTTTTAGGGGACAATCCGTTTCCCTGTGTTTTTCAGCTTTTAGAGGCCACTCACACTCCTTGACTCTGGTCCCTTCCTCTGTCTTCAAAGCAGGTCATTTCAATCACATGGCCTTCTCTGTCTCTGCCTCCCTCTTAGGAGGAAACTCATGATTACATTGAGCCCAGCCAGATAATCCAGGATAATATCCCATCTCAAGATCTTTTAACTTAATAGCATCTATAAAGTCCCCTTGCCATGTAAGGCTACACATTCCCGGGTTCTGGGGATTAGGCTATGGACATCTTTGGGGGCCATTATTTAGTCTTCCACAGCCATCACTTCCTAGACAGCCTCTATTTTCTCCCAGTCAGTCCTCTCTTGACATCAGCTGCCTTCCTCATTCAACCCAGAAAATGGATTGAAAGAAACTATTCTCCTTCCAGCATCTTCGATTCTCTCACACCCTCTTCCTTTTACCAAACCCACCTGGAAACCCCTCTCCTAGAACAATTCTATTAATATAATCACCTTCACTGATCTTAAACAACCAGGAATTTGGTCTTTCTGGATAAAATTTCCCTTTTCCTGTGTAAGACCAACCACTCCACCTCTGCTCTTTTATTTTATTTTTTGAGACAGAGTCTTGCTCTGTCACCCGGGCTAGAGTGCCAGGCTAGGCATGAGCAACCTCAAACTCAACCTCAAACTCCTGGGCTCAATCGATTCTCCTGCCTCAGCCTCCCAAGTGGCTGGGACTACAGGCACCCACCACCATGCCCAGCTAATTTTTCTATTTTTAGTAGAGACAGGGTCTCACTCTTGCTCAGGCTGGTCTTGAACTCTTGACCTCAAGTGATCTCTCACCTCAGCCTCCCAGAGTGCTGGGATTACAGGCATGAGCCACCTCGTCCAGCCCTCCACCTCTGCTCTTAATCCCCCGTCCCCATTCAGGATTTTTCCTCCAATTATTCTCTTTATATCTTGTCTCTGACTTTCAACTCACCCTTTGCCCTGAGAAATGTTATTTTCAACTATCAGAAAGAAAAAGTGAGGATTTCTTGGTCTGGACTTATTTCTCCTTAGCTAAATATAATTAGAATTCCTGGACATAATACAACAAACAATCATATGAGGATGACAAAATATTGAAAAAGTAAAGCAGAGTAACTAGGGACTTCAAGATTTAAGGAACTACACAGGGTAAGTTCTCTAGGTTTTCTTCTCATTTCCCGTATATCCTGGGCTTCGACCTGGAGAATACTGTGAACCAGAACCACCAACGGGCAAAGAAAATTTAGAAAGAATAAAAAGCCCCAGGAAAAGCCTGCTCTCTCTAGTGAAAGAATGGAGAAATGGGCAACACAGCAAGACAAAACCCTTTTGGACTATACTCCCCTCTGCCACACTCAAACGCAAAGGATGGCCCCCACCTCTACAGTGTTAGTGAAGACCAAGTGGGGAGTCTGCATTTCTGCCCCACACTTAGTGGCAGCAAGTGACCCAGGGCTGATGCTTCCCCCACACCTCCCAGCATTGTGGGTGGACACTACATGGGGAATCTAGATCCCCAGTCCCCAAATCAGTAGCATTTCTCTCACTGCCAGAATAATGTCAGTGGAGACTGAGTGGGATTCCCAGCAGGGACAGGCAGGACCCCTCACCCACCCAACTAGAGAATGGAAGGAGGATCTTGGAGAGGAGGGAGCTAGAGAAAGGGATTCTCTAGACCCGCACAGGAACTTGCTGACCACCCCACTCATGAAACTGACCTGCGTTAACTCATCAAAGGTGGGGGGACTGAACTAAAGTGTGGAATAGCACCCAGGTTTTCAGAGTGGCCTCTAGGTAGCACACAAAAGAAGCAGTTCGGATGAGTACTGTAAAGCTCTGAAAACTAAATTGTCATTGGAACCACAGCCCACAAAAATAGGCCAGGACCAGAGCACCAAACCTAAACAGGGTGGCTGCCTACTAAAAGAAAAGAGTTAAATAGGATCTAGTCTTCTAACATAATAGCCAAAATGTCCAGGTTACAATTGAATCCCTCGCCATATAAAGCAGCAGGAGAATCACAACCTAAACAAGAAAAGACAATCAAGACAATCATCAGACACCACCAAGATAAACCAGATCTTAGAATTGTCTGACAAGGAGTTTAAAGTAGACATCTTAAAAATGCTTCAGCAAACCATTAGGAACACTCTTGAAACAAATGAAAATCTCAGCAAAGGAATAGAACAAGGGTCCTCAAACTTTTTAAACAGGGGGCCAGTTCACTGTCCCTCAGACTGTTGGAGGGCCAGACTATAATTTTAAAAAAACTGAACAAATTCCTATGCACACTGCACATGTCTTATTTTGAAGTAAAAAAACAAATGGGCAAAAACACCCTCATGTGGCCCCAGGACATTGTTTGAGGATGCCTGGAGTAGAAGCTATAAAAGATAAATCAATGGGAATTATAAAACTGAAAAATACAATAATCAAAATAAAAAATGCTTACTCAGTAGGCGCAGTAATAGTTTGGAGAGGACAGAGGAATGGAAGAAGGGTCTTGGAGAGGAGGAGAAACTTAAGGACAGATCAATAACATTTATCCAATGTCAACAGAGAGAAAACAGACTTAAAAGATCCTCAGGGATTTGTGGAATAACAACAAAAGTCCAAACATTTGTATCACTGAAGTCCCAGAAGAAGAGAATGTGTGTGTATAGACAGTAGTCCCCAACCTTTTTGGTACCATGGTCCAGTTTCATGGAAGACAATTTTTCCACAGATGGGGGGCAGCTGGGGAAGGCAGAGCTTAGGCGGTGATGCGAGCAACTAGGAGTGGCTGTAAATACAGATGAAGCTTTGCTCGCTCACCTCCTGCTACCCGGCCCCCAAGTTTCTAAGTTTCATGGAAGACAATTTTCCATGGATTGGGGATGGGGAGCTCTGTAGCCCAGTCCCTAACAGGATGTGGCCTGGTACTGGTCTGTGGCCTGGGGATTGAGGACTGCAGTGTGTGTGTGTGTGTGTGTATTCCAAAAAATAGTGGCTGAAAATTCTCCAAATTTGGTGAAAGATCAAGCACCACATGTACTCACCAGCAAATTGGTATTAACGGATTAACACCTAAGTGGACATATAGGAGTAACATTTATCAGGTGTCGGGAGGGTGGGAGGCAGGAGGAGGGGATGGGTATATACAACCATAACGAGTAAGATGTGCAACATTTGGGGGATGGACACGCTTGAAGCTCTTACTCAAGGGGGGAGGGGCCATGGGCAATATATGTAACCTTAACACTTGTACCCCCACAATACACTAAAAAAAAAAAGAGAAGTTGAACAAATCCCAAGCAGGGTAAACCCTAAGAAATCAAAGCCAAGATACATCATTATCAAACTGTTGAAAACTAAACACAAAGAAGAAAATCTTAAAAGCAGCTAGGGAGAGAAACAATGCATTACTAATAGAGGAACAATTTGGAGGACAGATTTCTCATCTAAAACCACTTGAAATGCTCTCACCAAGGTCACTATTGGCCTCCTAATTGACAATAACGTGATCTTACGTGGACTCTGTAGCATTATCTGTTGACCACCTCTCCTTTTTGAAACACTCTCTTCCGTGGTATCCTGGGTTTCCCATCTCGCCACCTTTTCCAGCACCACTCAGACTCCTGTTCCCGCCCAGCTACGGTTAGCGATTCCCTGGGTTCTGATCTCTGCTCGCCGCTCTGCTCATGCCACGTGTTCTCTCCCAGCGTAGCCTGCCCCCATTCCCCTATATTTCTACTTGTTTCTTTTAAAGTCATGTTTATTGATGTATAATTTACATAGCATTCACCCATGTTAGTGTTCAGTTCTTTAAATTTTGACAAACATACACAGTCCTGTGGTCCCATTCTCACAATCAAGATAATTTCCATCACCCTGAAAAAGTTCCTTGATCTCCCCACCTCCAGTCCTTGGCAACAGCTGGATCTGTTTTCTGTCCCTATAGTTTTTCCTTTGCCAAAAGATAATTTTCATGTCCCTTTTTAATGTCTACCCATAAACATAATGCCTTCCACATGTATATATCTAGGGTTAACCTTTCTTCAGATTAATCTCTCCAGTGTCTTTTGTTTGGGTCAGACTTAGGATCCCTTTTCTCTTCACACACAGACAAGGATGAGTGATACAAAAGTTACCTAACCTCTCTGAGCGTGAGTTTCACTTTATAAAAGAGGGTAATGGTACTTTGCTGATTTATTGGGGAAGTTAAATAAGATAAATGCCAACAAGGAGCCTACAAGGCTGGGTGTACACAACAGATGCTCAACACATCAATAATATCAGCTGCTCTTGATGAAGTTTCATTTCCTCAAAGGGACCTGTACCTTTAGAGAATGGAGCATGGGGTTTCTGAGTCATCAGCCCACTTGCTGGAGTGTTCAGGCCTCCTAAGAGGCCAGAAATCATTCTCCCCACTGGTCAATGCGACAGCACGCTGGGCGAGGGAATGCGTAACACTTCAGATGACTGCACATCTGAATTCTCAGAAAGACTTTGTAGTACAATTGAGTCTTGCAACCAACCAATTACTTCCTATAATGAGAATGCCTCGGGATCTCTGGTTAGCTTCAAGTTTATGGGGCTGATTTATATCTGAAATGAAGATTGTTTCATTTCAGATCCCTTTTACTTAAAGGCACAAATAAAGCACAATGTTATCTTGCAGCAGATACTTACTCTCATAATTATTCATGAGGCCTCCAGGGCATTTACAGTAACACGTGCATGAACAGCCTTGTTTCACATGGGATGGGGACAGGGAGAAGTGGCAGACCCTTTCATTTCTACATAGTTTTGCATTCTGAGGCTTCATGTTTTCACATAGTATGACCCAGTGGCAATTTATAATATATTCTGAGAAGCCACATGATACTTCAGTGGATGCTGTTTCTCAATTTCTCTCTAGTTGAACTAAAAGGAAAAAAAAAGTCCCTTAATCAAAGTAAACTGATCACATTGTTCTCATTTCAAACACACATAAAGGAATAAAAATGTTATGAAATATGCCACACAGCTTTTACTAATCCCTTAACCTCCAGAGAAAGGGCTTGCGATTAGTATTATATTAGAATTGTCACAGCTAAGCAATTTTTAAAAAAATATTAGAATGACTGATTCTCTGCTATACGTATAGGCTAAAAATACAGTTAGTGTAACACAAAGAAATTACAATTACAATTGAGGTGTCATATAGTAAGTGAAAAAGCTTTAACAGTCTGTCTGGTCATAGAGCTAGTAACCACTTCACGCAGAACGCAGTGAAACAAAGGTGCCTTTCTCATTAGCCAGAATGTATCTGTGGCCAGCACTGTTTTGCTAAGGCCATATACAGCTGTACTTGGTTATAGGAACATTAGTTAAGTGAGACCATAAAAAAACAGCTGTATTTGAGATCACATAGGACTCTGCACATTTTCTCCCTGTGGCAGCCAATCAGAAATCTTGCTGACAGGCAAACTTGTACAGAATGAATGATCTTATTTAGATGAATTCTTCTTAATGCCTTACGCAGGCCTACTTTCCTGGCATGTCATGGAGAGAGTAGGTCAGTTCTAGTCAAAACGCAGAGATAGAAAATTCAAGCTCGATTGCTTGATCAGATATATGACTACACTGGTAGAGAATGCAGAGTGCTCAGCCTCTGAAAATATGGCTGGTGGGCTCTACCCTAGCCCAGAGTTCAGCCATGAGGCACTCTGGAAAACGAGCACCCAGCCAGGGAGGACTGAGAGCTGAGTTTTAGCTGTGGCTCTGTCATGACTGTTTCAGTTCTTCACTCTCTACTCGGTAACAAGATACATCTATACCCTTTGCCATCAGACTTTGAAGTGCCCAGCCCCGCCCTTCACCACCCTCCAGTCCCTGTCCCTAGGCTTTCATCCATGGGATATTAACCAACACCCTACAGAGGACTCGAATGGGCTTGCCTGGCTAGGCTCGCCTGCTCTCTGCCACTGACATGAGAGAACATACCTGGGGCTGGCCCACTGGGTCCACAGGGATGATGGGAGACACGGGGAGCAGACGTGAGAGCTAGCCCAAGCCAAGTTCGGCACAGCTGCCCAGCCAAGGCCTGCCTAGACCAGCCAACTTGCAGACTCCTGAGCAAAATAAATGCTGCTTGCTGCAGGCCACTAAGATGTTGCAATTGTTTGTTATGCAGCAAAATTGTGGCCCTGGTTAACAGAAGCAGTCACTAAAACCTGTGCGTCCTTGGGCCATCCCTTTCCCTGCCTGTCCTCCACTCCTCATTTATACAATGAGGGAGGGACTGGAGGACCTCTAGATCTCTTCTAATGACAAATGGGGGCCAGGAGACCTGGGATGAAGAGTGATCCAGACTCAAGGTTCTGAGATTTATTCAGGGCCTAGAAGAAGAACCGGAGGAAAACACATGAGCTGGCACTGGGGGGACAGGCGGACGAGCCTTTACTCCCAATAGTATTGCCACAAACGTGCCCACAGCTAGGAACCGGGCTACTGTATGTCTTGATAGCCAACTCCCCAACAAAACTTGTTTTTCTATTGGGTTTAAACCCAAACAAATAAGCAAGTCGGAGACAGGACTGGAGAAAATGGAAATCTTTATTTTTAAACACTAGTACATTTTCAGGCTGTTTTAAAAAGAAAAAAATCATGTTACATTAGTTCAAAACTATGCATCAAAGCATATTTATTTAAACTCTAATTTTACAAACACATAATGAAAGAAACGTATTTTATAAATATCTACTCAGAATATGTATTATGAAAAAAAGTGTTTAAAAATAACAGCCCCAGATCTCCCTCTTTAAATATATAAAATTCCCATACAATTCATAAGAATTCTTCCTCAAGAGCCGAAAATTTCATTTCACAAAGGCCAACAACTCAGTTCTCATCAGACACAATCAAAAGTAATAGGAATATAAAAAAATGTAAAAGTTCTGTACAAGGGAAATACAGATAGCACACGGGTAAATCTCATTACCATACATGCCATTTGTGTCTTAAAAATGTTTTATAAAAACTGCCATTTAAAACAAGTAAGTGAGAGTACTTCCCTGACTGTGGAAAATATATAAATTATCACCTCCCACCTGGGTAACGAGGCTGCTACCTGCTGGAGCTGGGGGAGAGACGTCTCCGTGTGTTTCCTGACCAGGGGCATGAGCTGCACACGAGGACCCTCCTCCTTCCTGGCAGTGGCTTTATCTAGTGGGCAACCCACTAGTATTTCCTTTCACTTAGAAAAATTCTTTGGGATCATCATAGAAGAAAATTGCTTATAAGTAAAAAGCAAGACTAGGGGATGACTTCAGATTGCTGCATCCAATTAATAATATGTCTATTTTGTATTTTTGGTGACCAAACTCTGGAAGCTCGATTCACTACTGTCAGAGACGCACCCCATCACCTCCCCCAGCGGAACCCCGACACAGCACCAAGGCCGTCGCCTCGTCTTCCCTCTTGCGACCCAAGTTGATCTATTGCCCGCAGCAGCATACACAGACTACTGTCTCTTCTGACACTTCTTCTGGAAGGAACTCTTCAAAAAAGTGCGGTACACAGGGTCATCCACATATTCATTCTTAAACCTGGAGCTCAGGACTCTTTGTCTCTTTCTTTCTCCTTGGATTATGTCTGCTCCATAAAACGTGTCTTCGAATCGCATGTCAGAGGCTGTGGACTAAAAGCAGCCAGTGTTACACTGCAGAAGGACGTGGCATCTGACCTTCACAGGACTGCACGGAGGTCTGACTTGGTCAGCGGGGTTTGGGGTGCAGAGGCCGGGACTGCCAGCTCAGGGGAGCAGCCTTGGCCCAGCCAAGTCTCTGGACTCTCCCTCACCTCCCCCACCCGACTCAGTCTAGTGAGGAGAGAGGGTTCCATTTAGCCCGACTTTCTCCACAATCCCCAACCCATCCCCCCACGCCCAGGGGCTGTCCCCAAACAGAAGCAGGATTAAAGCCTTCTCATTTCAAATCTCCCTCGCTCTCCATCTCCCCTCTGGCTCCTGCCCAACCCGGTTTTGGACAAATCTGTCTACAGTCATCTCTAATTCACCTCTATTCCTATCTACCTTTGCACCTCGGCCCCTGCCCCTTCTGCAAAACTGTTCTTGCTAAAGTCCTAGTTGCTAATTCCTATGACACTTTTTTAAGTGTCCCAAAGTGTTCTAAGTCAGTCCTAAATTGACTTGACTGCTCTGCCACCTACCTACTTAGAGCTCTCTTCTCTGTCACTTTGTAAACCCTTCCTCCTGCTTCTCTTCCTCCTCTGTCTGCTCATTTTTGATGTCTCAGGGTTCCCTTTCTTGACTATCTGCTCTACTCTGGTGCTCCTGGCTTTTGTATTTGGCCTTCTCCTCCCCACGCGTGCTCCCAGGCCTTTGTGCTCACACTCGTGGCTTCAACGTCTGCATGGGCTCCAGGATGCTCACATCTCTCGCGCCAGCTCAGCTCTCCTGTGCTCAGGCCGGCACGCCCACCTGCCCAGCAGGCATCTCAGAGGCACTTCAAATCGACCTGTCCTAAACTGAACTCAAAGTATTCCTTCTCCTTCTCTGTCCTTCCCATAGTCCATAAATGGCACCGTCATCCCCATCCATCCAGACGTACTGGTCAGAAATCTGAAAGTCACTATAGATTTTCCCCCTTGTCCCCATGCTGTCCAAAGTCTCTCCTACAGGTACCCCAAAGCCTTCCATCCTTTCTCCTTTATCCCTACACTGACCCCATGGAGCAGGCCCCTACACTTCTTCTCCAAACCACGCAATAATGCTATTAATGCTAATAATGCCAACCTATTTCCCACAGAACCACTAGAAGCAAACTCTCTAAAAGCTCTTTTATTATATGGCTCTATGTCATTATATGTTCTTGCTCATAATTTTTCAATAGCTCTACAGTTTTTAAGATGACACCCACACTCCCCTAGGCTGGACCTTCATCACCTGGCACGATCCTACCCCATGCTCCAGTTAGACTGAATTATTTGCAGGTCCTGGCCACACCTTCTGGCTCAGGGCCTCATAATTCTCTGCCTTTGGACACAGTGTTTCCTTTCCATGGAAGAGACTCCATCTTCTGCACAGGCAAACTAGAGGGCCCTTCTTTTGGGCTCCCGTAACCGTCTACATATCAGCGCAGTGGATAGGCGGGCAGTGCAGAGGTAAGGGCCAGGGAAGTTTCTCCCCCTCAGGGGAACCCTGTAAGCGGGAGGACGTTAGGGACTAAGCACCCAACTGTGCTCCCAACACAAACATGCCCGGCACTCAGTCACTGCTCGGTGTTTGCTGAGTGAAGGCATGCGGGCTTTTCTGTGATAGGAAAAGCCTACAGACTACAGCAAAGCATTATTTCTGCTTCCTAATTCCCTACTATTTTGCCTCCTAAAATGCATCCCAATTGGTTTTCACTGAGGTGGATGACTTCTCATGACACTAACACACAGTGCATCTCACGGTGTCACCAAGATTACCTCCCCTGGTTGGTGACGGGGCAGAGTCCTGCTCTTAAGACTTGAAAACACATGTTCCATCGTGAAAAAGAGAAAAACAAGGAAACAGCACGAAGAAGCCTGGAAACTAAACACGGACCCAACTGTAAAGCTGTCCGTGTTCCCCGCCAGCCCATGAGACAGCTGCCCAGGGTGACAGTTCTACCTCCACGGGCTCCCCTAGACACTGTGTTAAGTGTCTAACGCCCCCAGGCTGTACTAAGTATGTAGGTGACTACCTGCTTTCACTGGGGAAGAAAACTAGGAGATTGGGAGTTGGTTGGGTACCCTCTACCATTAGGGGAAAACACTTTGGTTTCATTCATTCTTGGCAAAATACTTCCTTTGAGTAATCTTTCAGTTTTATAAGTGCTAAAGTTATCAAAGGAGAAAATAAAACATCAATGAAAGTGTTACCACTGTGTGGAAATAGCAAAAGTCAGCCTCTCAAATACAATAATAAAACCGATTTACCAGGAGCGCTAGCTAATTATGCACTGTTGCTATGGTTGTTCCGTAAGACAATAAAAGGTAATGGGGCCGTTTCTGAAGTGAGTGGAAAGAACCCGGCACAATCGCTGAGGTGGACTGCTGACTCTCTTGAAAAATTTCTCCCCTTGTCAGCGTGTGTCTGGGTGAGCCAAAGTCATTAAAACATGGAGGCTCCTGATGAGGGCTGCTAACCTACCTCCTTAAAAAACAGAAAAGATTTCTCTAACCATAAAATACCTTCCATCAATGAGTTTTCCAATTAGATTTGTTTCACCAAACAGAAAAAAACAGCAATCAGGGACAGACTAACCAAGGGCCAGAGGGGCTACCTCCGACCTGAAGGGATAGCCGGTTGGCTACGACAGCCGTGCGCACATCTTCGATTCAGTAACAATAGAGGGGGCAAGATGGATTTAGTGACTGTGAGCCTCTGTTCTTGAAGATGTTTTCTGCTAGACCCAGCCACTGATATAACAGGCTACATTAAGTATGTAGGTGACTTATTGTTTTTTTTAAAAATTAAAAAATTTTCTCCAAGAACTAAATTTAACAAAAGGTAAATGCTAGTGTGCTTGTTCAAAGAAATGAACCTTAG
This sequence comes from Mirza zaza, assembly GCA_008750895.1. Taxonomy (NCBI): domain Eukaryota; kingdom Metazoa; phylum Chordata; class Mammalia; order Primates; family Cheirogaleidae; genus Mirza; species Mirza zaza. Next base: position 7,527 of record VSMD01101337.1, on the reverse strand, counting down.
AAAACTCAGGGGCTGTGTTCGGATAAAGCCACAGGGGAAGGCATCTTGGTTATCTGAGCCAAATCTATTGTGGAACAAAGAGACTGTGATCAGAGTAGGAAGCAAAGCGCTTTCTTCTAAGGCAATTAGGAAATTTACAAGACTCAGCTGGTAGGATGCTTAGCCATATGTGGATGAGAGACTTCCAGACGGCGACCTGCCTACTCCACTCCCACCCCCTAAACCTCTAGGTCGGGCGTCCTCAAACTACGGCCCACGGGCCACATGTGGGTGTTTTTGCCCGTTTTTTTTTACTTCAAAATAAGATATGTGCAGTGTGCATAGGAATTTGTTCATAGTTTTTTTTAAACTATAGTCCGGCCCTCCAACGGTCTGAGGGACAGTGAACTGGCCCCCTGTTTAAAAAGTCTAAGGACCCCTGCTCTAGGTGCTACAGAAAGGGAAAAAAGGGGAAGGGAAAAGGGAAGAGGAGAGTCCATGGAAGACAGGAAGGTAGAAGGAGAGGTAGCCGTTTCTAATATCTTGAAAAGGAAAGTTTTTCTCAAGAGATTTCAAGGTCTCAGGACGCTGACAAGTTATCTAGGTTTTTTAGGTCTTTTGTTAAGATGTAGCTGATGTCTTTACAATAGGAATATTTAATTTTCTCTTTCCTTGCAGTTATGATCTGGTGGTTAATCTATTTAGAGGTGTGTGGGTCTGCTCCGAGCCCCATTTCTCATGGAGTGGATAGCAGTACCGTTACTATCACTCCTCTCTTGACCATTTCCCTCAGAAAGGCCTTCCTCAGGATGCAGCTGAGGAAGGACAGTACCCACCGGATGCAGTCACTCTGCTGTCAGGATCCCACCTGATGTGAAAGGAGCTGAATTTACAACTGAACATTAAGGAAACCCTTGATTTTCCCTAAATAACCAAATAATCTATAGTAACTCTATCACTACAGATAGGTATACATAAGTATGCATTGAAAACAAAGAGTGTCATTTATTCAGAAAAAAAAAATTGCATTTTAGTCAGAAAAATATCATCCATTCAAATTTCCCTGGTCAGCGTTTATCGTTTCACAGATGCGGTAGATGTAATTCTAAATAAGTAAAACTAATTTCATTTCAGGGTCCACTAAATATTTTATAATACAATAATATGAAACCTAAATTATTGTGAATTATATTTTTTAACAACTTCACTTTTGATTACTTGTCCATGTTTGTTTATCTTTTAATGGTAGATAAGGGCTTGAAACTAATATTTTCTTTTTTAAAAACCTGCTCTCGGCCAAGCATGGTGGCTTACACTTGTAATCCTAGCACTATGGGAGACCAAGGAGGGAGGATTGCTTAAGGCCAGATCGAGACCAGCCTGAGCAAGAGAGAGACCCTGTCTCTACAAAAAATAGAAAAATCAGCCGGGCATGGCAGCAGACAAACGTAATCCCAGCTACTCATGAGACTGAGGCAGGAGGATTGCTGGAGCCCAGGAATTTGAGGTTACGGTGAGCTATGATGACACCACTGCACTGTAGCCTGGGTGACAGAGGGAGACCCTGTCTTGCAAAACAAAAAACCTCAAAAAACTGCTTTAGTATTCCCATATCTGGTATTTAAGCTTTATCTTTTTTATTATGAAAGTGAGAACTTAGTTTAATTATCAACTAATAACAAACATTAGTGATCTTCTGAGACAGAAGTTAGTCAATGTATACAAGGCTACAGGAGACTAGACAGTTACACCTAGTCCCCTCTGATCTACTACTGGACACCTTCTTTTAATGTTGCTCAGACTTACAAGATTGCAAATGCCTTGGTGGTATCTTTGCGTGTTCCTAGTGCTTTGCCAGGAGCATGTATGTTTTAATAACTATTTTTGTGTGTCAATAAATGTTAACACAAAAAAATTGTCATTTGACTTCGTTAGAAGAAAAATGAGGTACGTGCACTAGTTTCTCTATTTTTGGCCAAATTTGAAGTTTGCATTCAATAGGTTTCAATAAGGAAAAAGTTGCATTGGCTTTCTTCAAAATTAATCCAAAGGCTTAAGTATATTCACTGCCATGCTTAGGAAACTTTGGGAGAGGATGAAGAATTCACTTGGCACGTCCCGAGTGGCATTTACCAGCACTTACAAAACGAGCTTTCACTCTCTTGGGTAACTCTTCATCTAAGGTGTAGATGTCCTCTCTCTTCATTGCTATCTGGGATCCATCTTCAAATTCAACCTAATGAAAAATAAGACATCATGATATACATTAAAAAACAAGCATTGACCATTTCTTTCTTTTTTTTTTTTGAGACACAGTCTCGCTTTGTTGTCCAGGCTAGAGTGAGTGCCGTGGCATCAGCCTAGCTTACAGCAACCTCAAACTTCTGGGCTTAAGCAATCCTCCTGCCTCAGCCTCCCGAGTAGCTGGGACTACAGGCATGCGCCACCATGCTCGGCTAATTTTTTTTTTATATATATTAGTTGGCCAATTAATTTCTTTCCATTTATAGTAGAAACGGGGTCTCACTCCTGCTCAAGCTGGTTTCGAACTCCTGACCTCGAGCGATCCGCCCGCCTCAGCCTCCCAGAGTGCTAGGATTACAGGCATGGGCCACCGCACCCGACCAAGCATTGACCATTTCTTAAGCATTTCAATTAAATACTACACAAAAAGTAAAAAGGACTTGAGCAGAACAAACAAGGGAACCAGCCAATAACCAAGTAGGAAAATGTCTTTCCCTTATTCAACTAAGAATAAAATATATTTTAAAATAGGCCACAATTTTCGAAAATGGGTATCTTAGAATATAGGACATGAAAACTTCATCCAACAAAGCAAAAACAAAGAGAAGTAGCCATTGATCAAATGATTTCACAGAACAGGAGACTGTGGCAAATTTAGCATTAAAACGAGCTGGGTCTGTCAGCGCTGTTTGTTTCTTTAAGAGGCCCTGACAATGTAACAGGGAGAACCGCTCCTCTTTGGGAAAGAAAACATGATATATTTACTCTCAGATATATCCTCTCAGATAAAATAATTTCTCAAGTTCTTACAGAACTTTAACTTTCAAAACTCACTTCTGTCAAATTCAATCAAATGGACCAGGAAAATCCCAGTTTCTCAGCTTCATAACGTAAACCTCATCAATGTGTAAAAATACATTATCATCTAAAACAAAAATGTTTTTGTTTGTTTTTGGTTTTTTATTAATTTTTATTTTTACTTATTTTCATTTTTCTTCTCTTTTTCTATTGCATTTTTCCGTATTTCAATTGGATAAAACAAAAATGTTTAAAACTTTTTTCATGCTAACCAAATGGCAGCAAGTAATTTCATAACCAATTTTTCAACATTTTAGGAGATTTTCATAGAGAAAAGGTAAATGACACTGGCTAACAGAAAACTAGAGCACCTGGGTCAGGTTTAACCTAATATGAACTCTTCCAGGAGAACATAAAAGTGTTGTAATCAGGTGGAATACCTAATGTGTTTGTTCTAATGCTGAACCATATGATGTTTTTGAAGTCTCTAAATTTTCTGTTTGTCTAAATTCTTTAATTTTAAGATATAAAAATATGCTGTCGTTCTAGTTAGAAGGTAAGGTAAATCATGTGGTGGTACTATGTTAATTAAAAACAATCTGTTGGCCGGGCGCGGTGGCTCAAGCCTGTAATCCTAGCTCTCTGGGAGGCCGAGGTGGGCGGATCGTTTGAGCTCAGGAGTTGGAGACCAGCCTGAGCAAGAGCGAGACCCCATCTCTACTATAAATAGAAAGAAATTAATTGGCCAACTAATATATATAGAAAAAAATTAGCCGGGCATGGTGGCACATGCCTGTAGTCCCAGCTACTTGGGAGGCTGAGGCAGCAGGATTGCTTGAGCCCAGGAGTTTGAGGTTGCTGTGAGCTAGGCTGACGCCACGGCACTCACTCTAGCCTGGGCAATAAAGTGAGACTCTGTCTCAAAAAAAAAAACAAAACAAAAAAAAAACAATCTGTTGAAGTTTGAAATATTGCATGTATTAATTAACAGAATGTCCAACTGATGGCTGTGTTTTTTATTAAACAAGTACTCGCTAGAGCTTGGGTGGATGATAACCGCCAGCTCCCGTGACATTAACTGGCCACATCTGTGTCAATGCACGACTGGTCTAGATGAGGTGCCCGGGGGTGGGGGGTATATGTCTCTCAGGCAAAAGCCACCAATTCAGGGGCTGCTGGTTGAGGAACAGCCATCACTGTCTTAATCAAGATAAAATATATAATTAATCTCCTCACAACCCACGTGCTATTAACATTTGACTAAGCTCAACAATACAGTGGGATTGGGTCTCTGTCGCAGGAGAACTCCTGCTGTCACTTCCCGGAAGGCTAAAGATGGGAAGGGTTTCCTTCCTGGCTTTGTTTGAGCACAATGGTTTCTTTAATATTTAATTAGGCCAAAGGGTCGTCTTATTTATGCAATTTGAGAGTATAGCTAGAACCACCTGTGCCAACTTTCTTTTGTTTTTTAGATCATTTGAAAATTCTGAAAGAGGAAAAGCAATTACAAAACTAAAAAGGAGTATGCCATGCTAGGACTACGGTGACCAACCGTCCTGAGTCTCAGGGTTCTCCCAGGATGCAGGACTCTCAGTACTAAAATCAGAGATGGTTCCAGGCAAGCAGGGATAGTAGTTTACCCTAGTTGGAACAGAGCTGAGAGTAAATTCTGACCCTTCTCTTTACCAGTTGTGTGCTCTTGAACAAATTATGAAAAATTTATCAAAAATTATAAAAAATTTGTTCATTGAGCCTTTTTCTCCCCATCTGTAAAATAGGAATCAATAACACTTATTTTGCAGGAATACTGTGAGGGCCAAAAAATGCATATACTTAGGATATTTAGCACTGTGCAGTAGGTAATGAAGTTGTATCTATTTTTATAAATGGCTTTGCTTATTCAATGGTGAAGTTGAATAATTAGACACAAAACATAAAATGATCTCAAAAGGCCACTTGGTTTAATGAGGAATTTTAAACTACTTGTGCTTGAGAGACAATTTTAATATTAGTCTTAACTTTTTCATTGAGTCTATAAATATGCCTATAGTTTTATGTTGAGAGAACATCATAAATTCAACTGAAGTGAACACACTGATTACTAATTAGCCTGAATTTTAACATGTCCTCATTATATGATACTTTTCATGTAGTAGTTTTGCTATGTATAAAAAGCCTCACTTTTGCACTTATTGTTTAATTAAATATATTTATTTTCTTTCAAATGATGTAGTAAAGCTTCTTTTCCAGGAATCTCCAGTAGTATCAGCCTGTCTTGTGATTTTTGCCTAATTCTGGACATTCTGATACAAAGAAGCTCCAGCACCTACCCTATGATAAATAATCTGAATCTACAAGTTAACACTATCACCAATATCATATCTAAAGGGGAAAATGACCTTTACACATACACACAATGTGTATGTACACATCCTCCCCTCCCTACTCCCCTTGGGTTTTTTCTAGACCATGAAAAATGTTCTCTCCTAAGTTCTTCAAACTTCTTTGGACACCTTTAATTACACTGTGCTCCAGTTCTGGATGCAGTGTCTTATAATGTACTCTTCCATTTAAGCCCTGGCTCCTTATCAGTCTTGGAACAATTTCTCTGTTGAAACTGGCAGTCTTATCATTCTCAAGCTGTTTTTCAACTTAACAGGCCTGAACCTTCTTGCTTTTTCTCCATTTACTTCAATCTTCCTGTTTTCACTCTACCGTTTAGCCTGAGAAAGTTGATTTCTGCCACAGTGCTACTGAAAATACTACAATGTATTGTGGTTCTAACAAATTTGTCCCTTTTTAAAGCCTTTCTGAAGGAATATAAATGCTCATGTGCTATTGATGTTGTTTCCCTTATTAGAACTTAACTCGTTCTCATTTCTGGTAGGAATAAAATAATTTCATTTTTTTAATTGTATACATATTCTTTAATACAACATAGAGTTCCCTAGTAAACAGAATGTCAAACTGATAGCTGTACTTTTCATTAAACAAGCACTTCCTTAAGCTTGGGTGGATGATAACCAACAGCTCTTTGTGACATTAATTGGCCACACCTGTGCCCATGCACCATGGTCTAGGTTTGCACAGATGCCCAGCAGGTTGGGGGTTTATGTCTTGCAGTCAAAAGCCCCAATTCAGGGGCTACTGACTGAAGAATGGCTGTCACTATCTTGGCTGAAGGTGAGGTAAACCACCCAATTAGTCTCTCCCCATATAATGGAAACACGGAGCATCAAAGCAGCCTGTCTTCTACTAGTCATTTATCTTTTTGGGTGTAACCATATTCCTTACAATTAAACCATTCATCAAATGTTGTTAGGGTTTCCCCATGTCCAACTTGGTTATAAAGCTCCAGAGCATCAACCTGGGTCATCGGACATTGAATCTTTGCCTCCTTCATACAATAAGAGATGTGCCCAATTCATGGGGCTTCCTGAGCTGCTTCACACTGGACACACTATCTCCCGCTGGCTTCTCATGTCCATCGCAGCGAGCATCACAGAAAGGGCAGCACCCACCTGGTACATGTGTGCAACATTTGATCCAAAATATTTCGCCCCATAGAGTTTGCCATCAGGCCACTTGACTTGGACGACTTCTCCCTCGGCAGGCGGGCCCAGCTTCACACAGTCTCGGCTCTATGGAATAAACAGAGACAGGCTTTTCAAGGCGAGTGCCTAAGTGACTGCATTTAGAACTTAGCAAATGATGAACTCCTGACAATTAAAAGGAGTTATTGCCTCTGTGTTTTATGGCTTATGATCTCGCACGGGTGTTCAGGGCAAGAGATATGAGCCAAAGGAGTACTTAAAGATTCAGCCTACATCATAAAGTTGCAAAGGAACCACCATAATCCAAGCAGGAAAAAACAGCAGCATTTACATTTGCTATTTGACAAAGAATTGTTCAGGGGGTAACTAAAATTTGCAGAAACTGCTTTAGCAGAGGAGTAGACCAGCTAATGATTTATAACACCTGACATTTATATAGCATTTTGCAGTTAACAAAATGCTTTACCACACATCTCATTTGATCCTTATAATCATTCCATGAAGTAGGCAGGGATTATTAATTATTATCCCCATTGTACTGACAAGGAAACTGAGCCTCCTAGGAGGCTCCTTTAAGATGTCAGGATCTCTGGAAGAATGAAGCTGAATGGGAGAATAAGAACTGAGGACACGGCCGGGCGCGGTGGCTCAAGCCTGTAATCCTAGCTCTTTGGGAGGCCGAGGTGGGCGGATCATTTGAGCTCAGGAGTTCGAGACCAGCCTGAGCAAGAGCGAGACCCCATCTCTACTATAAACACAAAGAAATTAATTGGCCAACTAAAATATATATAGAAAAAATTAGCCGGGCATGGTGGCACATGCCTGTAGTCCCAGCTACTTGGGAGGCTGAGGCAGCAGGATTGCTTGAGCCCAGGAGTTTGAGGTTGCTGTGAGCTAGGCTGACGCCACGGCACTCACTCTAGCCTGGGCAATAAAGTGAAACTCTGTCTCA
>VSMD01101332.1:0-13444 GCA_008750895.1 Mirza zaza | reverse complement strand
GTGTCCATCCCCCTAGACGGTGCACACCATACCCATTAGGTGTGAATATACTCATCCCCTCCTCCCCCTCCCCCCTGCCCAACACCTGATGAATGTTACTACCCTGTGTGCACACAAGTGTTGATCAATTAGCACCAATTTGCTGCTGAGTACATGTGGAGCTTGTTTTTCCATTCTTGTGATACTTCGCTTACTAGAATGGGCTCCAGCTCTAGGTTTGACATAAGGTTCTACAACAGGCATGCTGTTTTCGACGTATTTGACTTGGCTCGTAACCAAAATTCCGCCATGTGTGAACCTGAACAGGGACACAGAAAAGGTGGGGCACATAGAAAATATAATAAGATGATAGGTTTAAGCCTGAATTTTCAATAGTTGCATTAAATGTAAATGTCGCAATTAAAAGATAAAGATTGCTGAACCGAATGACAGAACAAAGCTCAAAGGTACTTAAAAGAGGCTCGATGTAAACATAAGGACACACAAAACTTTTAGGTGAGAGATAAAGAGTGGTGTTTCATATCGATAAAGAGGTAAAAACCTAGCAAAATGCTATAATAATTCTGAATTTGTCTGCACCTCAATTAATAGCTTAAAAAAGAAAATTAAAGGAAACATTAACCAAATTAAGACATCTAACCATTGTGAGAGATTTTAACATGCCTCTCTCATTAACTTATAGAGCAAATAGATGAATAATACAATAAATATGGATATTATTTTAACAGTACTTTCAACTGGACTTTATTGACATAAAAAAAAATGCACCTAATACCTGCAGAGTGTATATATATTCTTTTCAAATGATACAGAACATTCAAGTCGCCCACACACAGGGTAACAATGCGTACCAAAACAAATGTCAAGGCATAGAAACCTCACCAAGCACAGCATGTTCTTTGACCATTGTGAAATTAAACTCGAGGTCAATAGCAAACAGATAACTAGAAAACCTTTTTAGAGAATGGAGAAAAGTTGGGCAAGAGACCAGACAGACAGGTGGGTGTACAGGTCACAAGGAGGCACATGCCTTACCTTAGACATTATATTCTAAGGGCATGGGCATTCTGTTTGCAGCTGACGTGATAGGTCGTGAGACTGGGTGAATAATGTTTTGGAGTGGAGAAAGAATAGAGGAAGAGAATCCAGTTAGCTCTGACAATATTATAGATGAGATCCAGTCGCCTGAACCGGAACAGTGGCAGTGGAGTCGGAAATAAGAGGGAAGATTAGAGGGCATGGTTGGCATTCGTTGACCAGAAATGACTCCCGGATTTTTGCCTTGGTTAAATGCCAGAGTAATGTCATTCATTTAAATATAGAACGCAGTTGGTTTGAGAGCGGAAAACTGGAGGTAACAGCTTATAAGCAAGCAAAGGGTGTCCTATAGGCATTCACATTCAAAAGTCACTGCTCTGTACCTAGAAATGCATTTGAATTTATAAGTGATAAATAAAGCCATGGGGGTGTATTTGAGATGGTACAAAGAAATGAGAATAGAAAGCTTGTGTTAGAATCTAAGGAATGACAACTTTTAAACTTCCGATATTGACTATCATTTGAGGAAAAGCAAAATATTTTTTCGTTATAACTGTACTTTAAAAAAAAAACACCATTATATTTACCCTACATGTTTACCGATATCATTTTAATGAATAACAACAACCTAAAATTAATGCATTTAGCACAATTAATCAATACCATCTACTAAGCTTAACATGTCTATGTTCAAAACACCATCCATTTAAATTTATTCAACAAGAAAAAAAAAATTGAACTTGAGAGTTAATTAGTCCAATTACAGAAACCAGGGTTAAGACCATTGGCAAGAGTGACCTCTGGTCACCTTGGGTGACCAGACGATGTCAAAGTCACATGTTAGTAGGCGTGCCAATCCCTGTAATTGTGGATTGCCCCCAAAGATGCTCTGCAATTTGATTATACGAGTGAAGAAATGTATTGGTTGAGGTGATCTATTAACAGGTTGGAGGATTTCAGGTTTGGTCCACCAGATACGGAGAAGTGAGCCAAGAACATCGTGTGTTGATGTAGTACAAAGTGAGTTTTCTCTAGGCTAGGCTGGGAAGAAAGTAAATCCAAGAATGGGGTGACGGTCACCGTTCGGTAAGCAACTGGAGGTCTCATCCAAATTTAGTAGATTGTAAAAAAAAAAAATGGATGCGTATACTTCGAAAGCTATCTTATCAAAGGCTTTGCCAAGGAATTCACAGAACTAGACATTTGGATGGGCCGCTCAAGCCCTTGCAGCTAAACTAATGATTCTTTTATGTGCCATAGCTGACATTTTAACCAGTCCTTTGCCCATCTCTGGATAAAGTTGGCTGTTCTGCTACAGATTCTCAGCCAATCTTAGCTTTGGTACCTGCTCGAGCAAAGCTTTCTCAGTGAATAGCACACACTGTCTTGCCCTCCCTTTAGTAAGGAGCAAGCAATGCAACGGGAATGTAATGGCATTTCTCTCCCATGAACCTCACAAGCAACAGGCTCACATGTCCGTCTTTGACACACGGCTACGACAGAAACCAGTCGTTGCTGGTCTCTCCTATGACGAATACAAATAAAAAAGGGAGCTTAGGTCTGGAAGTGTTAACAAGGTCGAAAATCTCTCAGTTCTAGCCGGGCGTGGTGGCACATGCTTTGTAGTCTCAGCTACTCGGGAGGCTGAGGCAGGAGGATCGCTTGAGCCCAGGAGTCTGAGGTTGCTGTGAGCGAGGCTGACGCCACGGAACTCACTCTAGCCCGGGTGACACAGTGAGACTCTGTCTCAGAAAAAAAAAAATCTCTCATTTCTAAGAATGTCTGAAGTGAGAGTCATTGAAGTAGCTCCATGAGAACGTTCTGGGACTGGACTTCAACTTGGCTTTGAAATTTATGTGATTCTGAACATGCTCACCTTTTTCCTTGACAGTGCCTCCCTTGTAACTGACAGCTAAACCTCGATCCTGTTCTAGTTCTTCTTGCCCAGGCAGCGGAATCTCCCTAAGCATGACCTCTCGACTCCTGGGTTGGCTTTCCCCTATCTACAGACTTCCCTGGCCCAACTGTCTGACCTGCAGCTCAGCCAGCTCAGCCGGGTCCACGACCGCTGCTTGCTCTTCAGCCTCACTGGGATGTGCCTGTTGTAAAGCTAGTGGCCGGCCCTCCCCTCGCCTCCCTAGATCAAAAAGGAAAAGGCTCATGAGGCCGGACCCGCCAAGGACGGCTGCCAGGCCCCGCTGAAAACAAACAACACCTGGATGTCCACCCGGATAAGAAGTTTTCAGTTCCCGGATTCCGCAAATACCACCAGCCCCTCCTATTTCTCAATGACCACACAAGGTCACCCCGGCTCTTCCCGCCAAAAGTCTCCTGTCCGTCCCAAACTGTATAAAAGGCCTCACCTCCTTCAAACGGACACAACTTCTCGGGTCTCCCTCTCTCTTGGGACCCACGAACCTCGTCTGGGAGCGCATAATAAAGCCACGTTGTTTTTGGCCCCACTCTCTCTCTCTCTCTGTTTCTTTCGCCACCGGAAAACTTTACACCTGTCATCTGTCTGGACACACTGTTCTTGATGTTAGAACTTGGATTCTTGGTATTAGTCTTCACGGACACCAGCCTGTTGCTTGCTGTTCTGGTGTCTACACCCTCCTCCCAGTATCTGACTTATTTTTCTTTCCGTGCCTGGCCCTGAGCCCACTTTTACTTCCCAGGGTCTTCTAGGTTTTGCCGCCTCACCGACGCCAAGTGAGCTATGCTTATCCCTTTCTCCTGGACCCAGGAAGCTTTCACATCTGACGATCGCGCTATTTGTTTCCAGAACGGAATCAACAGCAAAGCCTGTGCAAAGCGGAATGACGACGGGTCAGTAGATTTCAGGACTCAGAAGTCAGCTCACACGCCCTGGAATGAGAGCTCAAAGGTCAGATACTGAACAGTAAGACACAAGGACAGAAATCTTTCTTTTTTTTTTTTTTCTTTTTCTTTTTGATGTTTAAGATGTGAGCAGATGATTATAATGTAAAGCTTTCTGGCGGCAAAAGAAACGGGGGGGGGGCAAACAACGTGGCTTTACTGTGCGCTCCCGGACGAGGTTCGCGGGTCCCAAGAGAGGGGGGGGTGCTCCAGAAGTCACGTCCGTTTGGAGGGGGTGCTGCCTTTTATACCGTTTGGGGCGGGCTAGGGACTTTTGGCGGGAAGAGCCGGGGTGACCTTTGGTGGTCACTGAGAAATAGGAGGGGCTGGTGGTATTTTCGGAACCCGGGAGCCGAAAACTTTCTTATCCGGGTGGACATCTGGGTGTGGTTCATCTCAGCGGGGCCTGGCAGTTTGTCCTTGGCGGGTCTGGTCTTGGTGAGTCTTTTCTTTGTTTGATCTAGGGAGGGGATGGGGGGGACCCCCTTGCCACCAGCCTGACACATATTACCTGAACAACAAACTGCAACAAAACATAGCCATAAAACCCATCAGCCCCTCTCGCTGACTATTAGAGAAAAAAAAGAGAAAGTTTTAAATTATCTAGCTCGCTTCCCTTCCCTCCCCTCCCTCGTTTTTCAGACGAAGAAATCAAAGCCCCGAGAGGTTAAGGAATAAGACGAAGATCACACCGCAGTCCTCTGATGTCTCCTACCCTATAGTTCTTTGAGTAATTGCGTGGTGATTTTTGTGTCGCCTACTAATGGGGGGGATACAGCACGCCATGCAGAGCTCACTTTGTTTTGTTGTTGAAGATACATGTGATTCTCTGAAACGTTGCCGAGTTTTTCACGATACCATTTTATTTTATTTTATTTTATTTTTGGTTGTGAAATTATCATGCCATCACTGCACATTTATCATGGAGGAACATTCCCGAATCTCCCTCCCCAAAAGCTGGGGTGTTGCTCACTCTGGCCCACTCCTCCACTTGTTAGCTGCTTGACTTAGGGAGCAAAACGGCCAGCGCGCAAGGGCGTCAGTGTCACCATCTGCAAAACAAGGACGGTGACAAAGGCCCATTTCCTGGGGTTGCGAACAGAGATTAAAAGTGCTGATGCGCGTTAAAACTATTCGAAGAGCGCCTGGAACATACCGAGCACTCACAGAGTGTTTAGCTGTATTAATAACTGACACATTTGGGTTTTGGAACCTGACACCTCTTTTTTTTTTTCTTTTTTTTTTTTAACTCATGGCCACCGATGGAGAGAAAGTCCTTCTGCAGCTAGAGGTAAAAAGCTTAAAAGTGTTAAAAAAAAAAAAACACACATTAGGGAGTTAACACGCAGGTGTGAATAAGCTGTAGTCAAAGTGAAAATGAGAACATTACACAGTCTGCAGTTTCAGTGGGAGACGGCGTTCAAAGGTCAAGGTGCCTAAAAAAAAATGAGAGGAAATGCAACTGTGGGAAAAGTTAACAAAAGAGGATGTTGGAGACCCAGAGACAAACTTCTAGTATTTTCTCTCTCTCTCTCTCTCTTTTTTTTTTTTTTGCCCAAAGCCTCACCTTATCATTCTTGCTGCAGGAATGAGCTCAAAGGTATGAGCTGGGCAAGAGCTGTGAGGCCACTTTAGGCTGAGGAGGGTGCAGTAGGTACTGACCCCAGCTGTGAACTGTCTGGGTGGCAGCGGCTAAGGGAAATACCGTGTTTCCCCGAAAATAAGACCTACCCATAAAATAAGCCCCAGCAGGATTTCTGAGCATGTGCACAATAGAAGCCCTACCCCGAAAATAAGCCCTAGTGATGGGCGTGGCCATGAAAATCAGCCCTAGTGATGGGCGTGGCTATGAAAATCAGCCCTAGTGATGGGCGTGGCTATGAAAATCAGCCCTAGTGATGGGCGTGGCTATGAAAATCAGCCCTAGTGATGGGCGTGGTTATGAAAATCAGCCCTAGTGACGGGCGTGGCTATGAAAATCAGCCCTAGTGATGGGCGTGGCTGCCCAGCGCATCTGCACAACCCATGCATGTCATCGCGGAGCGGGAAAGAACACGAGCAGCCCTTCTCATCCGCCCCATGAGAGCTCTAGTGCTCCACAGGAGAGATCGGGGCCAGTGGTTCTAAAGGAAACAGAGTCGCAAGACATTCAGGATGGGATTCGGGGTTTGGAGAGTGAGGATGATGTTCCAGAAGAAGACGACTTAACTCTATTTGAATCAATGGAGATGGTTGTACCGTACTTAAAAAAAAAAATAACACATCCCCAGAAAATAAACCCTAGGGCAGGGGTCCTCAAACTATGGCCTACGGGCCACATGCGGCCCGCCTAGCACATTCATCCGGCCCGCCGGGTGTTTTTGCCGCCGCTGCCTGTCCTGCTTAGCAGCCAACTCGTCCCGGGCCCACAGTGCGCATGTGTGGAATGTGCGCCCCACTCTCCAACGGTCTGAGGGACAGTGACCTGGACCCCTGTTTAAAAAGTTTGAGGACGCCTGCCCTAGGGTGCCTTCTTGAGGAAAAATAAATATAAGACCCTATCTTATTTTCGGGGACACACAGTAGCAGCACAAAGGATGTGGGGCTGAGCCAAGGACTTCTCCCATGAGTACTGCTTGCCTGGGGCTAAAACTAGGTGCGAGAATGCGTGAGGATAAGGCAGTCACGGTTGACTAGGAAACAGAGATGTACCAGACCCGGGGCCAGGTTGTCCCAGGCAGGGAGACCATCTGTGGGCACACACACCTGTTTTCCACCGAATGTTCCCGTCACGTACGGTGGGGTGTGTGAGTTGGACCGAGCCCTGCTTCACTTGGTATTTTTCATGTCATCCCAACATTGGGGCAGCTCATGTGTTCGTATTCTATAACTTCCCTTTTTGAAGTTTTAAGAGTCGTGCCTGACTCGTAACTTTACATGTCTGATGAATGAGCACAAATTTTCCCACCAATGATTCATGATATATGGACTTCTCTATAGACTCCTCTGCATCATTAAAAGCCAATTTTTTAAAAAATATTCCAAAATACAGGAAAAAAAATCCACAAGAGAGAATGACATAACAGACATCCACACTCAGCTCTATACAATTTTAACATTTTGTTAAAATTGATTCGGGATTAAAAAATAATAAATAAAACATTACAGATTACAGTTGAAGCTTCTTGATCACGCCACCACCATTGTCCTTCTGTCTTTAAGAGTAACCATCATATTGAATTTGGTAATTCATTCCATGCATATTTGTGTATAATGATATATGCATACAAAAAATAACATATGACATTATTTTTTGTTTTTAATATTTTATATGCAGTATTATCATACAAATTGCTTTTTTATACTACCGTTACGTCTTTGAGATTACTTTGCTTAAATGGTCATGATAATTAACCCTAGCTTCTATAACAAATAGCACATTATAATGAAATAAAAGTTTATTTCTTCCTCATGTAAGGCCCAGTGTTGTATAATCATATAATGTCCAGGGCAGTTTTTCTCCAAGTGGTAACTTAAGGATTTGAGTTTCTTCCATCATATGGTTTCACTATCTTACATTCCTTTTCTTCTAGCTTCATAGAAGCGGGAGAAAAAGGGAAAGAAAGGAAAACATACTAGATATGTAATGATCTTAACTAAGAAGTAACCTGTAACATTTCTTTTCTCATTTTATTGATCAGAACATGTCACATGGTCACTCTAACTATAAGGGAAGTGGAAAATGTCAACAAACCTGTGGATATCGGTGTTCAATCACAGAATCTGCCACAAGAGATCTAGTCATAGTTCATTCATTTAATCACTACAAAGTTTTCCATTCTTTGAATATACCATAACTTATGCATTCTCCTGTTGACGCACATATGGCTTGTTTTTAATTTTTCACTACTATAAATTAGAGCGCAGTGAACATTCTTGGGCATGTCATTTTTAGCATAAGAGCAACAGCTTAAATTTCTCTGAGGAGTGGCATTTTTGGGGTGTGTGTGTGTGGAAGGCTAAGCCTGTCTTTAGCGTTACCAGATAAGCCTAATTATTCCTCAAAGTAGTCAAGCAATTTAAATGTTCCCATCTCTCCACATTCTTAAGAACACTTGTCTTACTGAGTTTTAAAAATTACTTTTAGAAACTAATGCTAAAAGTGGTCTCTCATTAGTTTATTTGCATTAGTTGGGTTTCAGATCTTTTCATGTGTTTAGTTGTCATTTGGATTTCTCTTCTTTGAATTCTATTCATATCTATTGTTCACTCTTTTAACATCTGGCTGTCTTTTGCTTAGTTATTTGGTGAGTACCTTGTTAACTCTAGGTTATATTTTTTTGTTGTTGGTTATTATCTTTTGCTAAAGTGTTTTTTTTTTTTTTTTTGGTATCAAGTTTTTAAACTTTTTAATGGTGTCTTGGAGTGAAATTGTGGTAGAGGAAGAGAATAAATTGATTAATTTTATTTGGAGTTGCACCAAATGGAACTATGCATGATGTGGAAGTTTTAAGTTTGAAAATACTGAAGTTTATGAATGTTTTTGTTATAGTTTGTGATTTTTGTATCACAAAAGTCTTTGTGTTTAAGAATTTTTTCTCTAAAAAGTCATTAAAAATTCACCACATTCATTTTAATTTTAAAAGTGTAAAGGACTTTCATTTATTCTACCTTGAATATATATTTGTATATGCTATGAAGTAGGTAACCAGGTTTCTTATTTTTCCTATGGATGATCAATTCTAAAAGCATTAGAGACCTTATCATCTCTAATTTGCCATGTTATCTCCATAACATATTATGTATTGACATGTTACTGGATCTTATTCTGGATTTCCCGTTCTGCACTCTTTAAATTTCCGTAGTTTCACGATAAATCTTGAGAGCTACTACGGGTAAATACCACTTTCCCTTTCTACAAACTCTTTCAGCTATTCTTTGTTCTGGGCTTGTCAATATTAATTTTCAATGTCATCTTTACAAAGAACCTGTTAGCATTTAAATGTATTGAACACTATTACAGTGTTTACATTATAGTATAAACACTATTTCAAGTGTCTTTTAAAGCTCTTCTTTTCTCTCCATGAAGGTCTTACACAACTGTGTAGGAAAAAACAAGTTGTTTATTTTTTTTTTCTTTTCTATGCTTTTACAACACTTCTGGTCACCAAAATGTGTGGGGTGACCATACACGCTAAACAATCCTCCACTCCTCAGCAGACACTGTGTGGGTGTCCTATAATTTAACTTAATTCTGACACTATTTACTTGTAGATAGCATAAGATCCCACAAGTGAAGGGCTTACTCCACAGGATGATCCTTGTTTCAAATGCCAATTGCAAATACAGGTTGAATATTAGGTTAAGAAATTGTCCTACTTAAGGGCAATTTTTAAGGGATTTTTAATGATTATGTCTTAAGGGATTTTAATGATTATCATAATAAATGTTGAATTTAATAAGATCATTTTTCAGTGTTGATTGAAATAGAAATATAAATATGCATTTTTCTCCTTTAATTTGTTATATGACATATCATTTTCTGATATTGGATTATTCTTTTATTATGGAAATAGGCTAAACTTAGTTATTCTGCATGTTTTTATGTATTACTATTTCTTCTTATCTGAAGAATCAAAATGCTTTTAATTTTTACTCCTTAGTCCTCCCATTCTTGGTGATTATCTTAATGATCTCATGAATCCTTTTAAACTTCAGCATGCCAGCTGTCTTTGTAACTTGGTTTTGGTTCCTAATAGGGTAATGATTTTTGCTGCATTCTTAATGTCTTAACTGAAGATAAATATGAGATACAAATTCCAACATTATGTATATGATTATGAAGCAAAAGAAGAATTAAGAACTGCAGTTTTAGATTTGAGAAACTTTGCCATGTAGGTGGTAATCAAACCTGACGTACAGATACTCTATCTATCTTCCATAGATACTCTATGGAAGGAGTATAGTACGAAGATATAGAAGAACGTAAGACAAAGTTTGAGAAGCTATGGTATTTCATAGCCATGTTTATGACGATGAGTCTATAAATGAGACAGGAAAGAAAAGTCCAGAGAGGTAAGAGTACCTAGAAGAATACAGAATAGCAAATAGTACATTTCAAGGAGGGATAGGTTAACAAGGTTAATACCGTTGAATGTTTAAGAAAAATAGAAAATATTCGTTAGATTTAAAGGAATGACCATTATCTATGCCTAAGTCGTGATATCTTTAATCGATTAGTCTAAATAATAATGAATTAGTCCAAACAGGTAATTTTTTTATTATTATTTTTTTCCACAGTGACTCTTCCTTCCACCTTGAAAAGCAAAATTACACGAGACTCCTGGCTTATGCCTATGCCAAAGTGAGACTTCAGCATAAAACCTTCTGTCACTGAGATGCACAACTGTCACTAAATGGTTTCAAAGTGTTAGTTAAAAAGTGTTGCCAATAATTGTTTGCCTTAATTCGTAGAGATTTGTCTGTTTATCGATATACTATATAAGCAATGGGCAGGCATGGGCTACTTTTGTAACATGTTTACTCTCTGTGATTAACAAGAGAATACATTGAAGCTTTTTTATACATTCATACAGCCCCTTAAGTATTTATTTATTCATTCCATTCTTAATTTATTCAGACTTAGTTTTGAGCTCCTACAATGTGTTGGGATTTTTGCTATATTCTATCATAGACATTATTCCTGGAGGCCATTACCTAGCAGTAAAAATATATTTGGCTAACTATAGAACTAGGGTAAAAGTGTTCAAATAGAGGTTATTACTGAGTGCTACAGCAGCTGGAGTATTAGAGAGAATGACACCTTGAAATTCACAAGAATGAGATGGGTGGAGAAACTCTCTGGGTAGAAGATCCAATAGGTGAAAGGCTTGCTTCTGGCTTATACAGAAAACAAGACTACCATGTTTCCCCCCAAATAAGACAGGGTCTTATATTGATTTTTCCTCAAGAAGACACCCTAGGGCTTATTTTCAGGGAATGTGTTATTTTTTTTTTAAGTACGGTAAAACATTTATTCAAATATAGTTAAGTCGTCTTCTTCTGGAACATCATCCTCACTCTCCAAACCCCAAATTCCATCCTGAATGTCTTGTGACTCTATTTCCTTTAGAACCACTGGCCCCGATCTCTCCTGTCAAGCACTAGAGCTCTCACGGGGCAGATGAGAAGGGCTGCTTGTCTTCTTTCCCGCTCTGGGAGAAACGCATGGGTTGTGCAGATGTGCTGCGCAGCCACGCCCATCACTAGGTCTTATTTTTGGGGTAGGGCTTCTATTGTGCAAATGCTTAGAAATCCTGCTAGGGCTTATTTTATGGGTAGGTCTTATTTTCAGGGAAACACGGTAGCTCCGTGCTAATTGAACATCAGGTACAGGGTACTCAGGTACAGGTACTTCTTTGGTCCTTTTATGTCTAGAAATGATTTTATGGTGCCAACACAACTGTATGCTAGTTTGTTATAGAATTAGCATTGCAAAGTCATTTTTGCTCAGGATTTTGAAAACGTTGCTTCATTGATTTCTGGTACTAAATTTGCTGACAAAAAGAATGACAAATTATTCTTTTTTCTGTGTAGATAGTATGATTTGTTTTTCTCAGAAGTAGTTTAGATTTTTTTCTTATCCAAGATGTTCTGAAATTTCACCATAATATAACTAATTAACAACACACTTTAACATTCAGTGAGTCTGTTCAATCATAAAATTAATAACTTTCGTCATTTCTGGGGCATTACTTTTATTATTATTATTATTATTATTATTATTATTATTTCCTCCCCTTCTTTTTCTCTGTTTTTTTCTTATGTAGCTTTCATTAGAACTTCTGGCTCTCTTTTCAATACGTCTTTATTTTATCTTTTGCAATGCTATCTTGATAGTTATTTGATTCTATTATCTCTCTCACTAATAAAATCTTCAATTGTGCCATTTGACCCATGTATGGAATTTTCTTTTAAAATTTGCAATTACATTTCAATTTCATAGAATCTCAGTTTTTGTTGTTATCTCACTGTTATTGATTTTAGTTTTCTTCCAACATTTTGTTCTTCTTATTGTGTATTCTTGGGTGCTATTATACCTGCTTGAAAGTTGTCTTACTTTCCTTGGGGATTTAGTTTTCTGCTTCTGGAATTTATTTCCTTTCCTTTGTGATGTTAATTTTCCTTAAAATTTTGCTGACCTTTTATTATATGTCCACATTTTTATGTGAGGGCTCATGTTAAAATGTATTTCATTTCTTAAGCCCAAATTAAAATGATTCCATACCTACGTTTAATATGTTTCTGATTAACAGGAAAGGAAAGAAATCTGTGACCCCTAAATCTTCCATCCCATATTTATTTAGCTTTAGTATATGGTAGGAGTGACTCATGGCTATAGAAAATATGTGCTATTTAAAATACCGAATGATTGAAGTTTTATCTCTCGGGGAGAGGATGGTTTTATAAACTTGATTATTTTTCTCCATAGAAAAAGATTAGATAATTCTTTAATACTCTCGCTATACCATGTTCTTAGTCCAAACATCTAGGTTTTCCAAATATTCCTTAAAATCTCTCTTAAAATAATTGGAAAATCAAACAACACAATAAAAATGATAGGTTAGCAATGTTTTCAATCTCCATTCAGTAATGGGGGAATATGTATTTGATATGAGGCACAGAAAGAACCAGTTTTATTTTCCAACCAAGTCCCCCATTTTCTTTTTCTAGTCCGGTCTTGCTTAGCTTTAAGTAGGAAACATATACTTCTCTTCCTCTTCCTCCCATCTTCTCCTCCTCCTGATACTCCTACCCCTCTCACTACTGCAAACACAATTTCTGTTCAATCCTCCCTGAATTACTTCCATATTTCTTTATTGCCATCCATTTTAAAACTCAAAGTCTTTGACTGCGCTTTCCACCTGCCCCAACTCCTGCCAAATTCACAACTCAGTGAATTCCAAGATCTAGCAGAAAGTTTTCACTCTTTGGTGGTGTTTTCTCTGGCACTGCAAGGCAAGACAAAATGTTCTTTTCACCGGGTACAGTGGAGCCTATTTGTAGTCCCAGCTTCTTGGGAGTCTGAGCATCCCTTGAGCCCAGGAGTTTGATACCAGCCTGGGCAACATAGAAAGACTGCTTCAAAAAAAAAATGTTCTTTTCTCATTTGTAGCATCTGTTTTTCATTTTGTATTGGTTATTTGGATGCTTTCACCCTGACGGTTTATATCTTTTATTGTTGCATAGTTCTAAAAATATTTTTTTTAGTAAATTCATGAGTAAATGAATGAGACTAAAGGCCGTATGTTTAGACAGAAAAGTATTCACCAGACAATCACCTGGCTGTTTTGTTCTCCAGTTAATACCAGGTTCTAAAAATTTGGTCTGTGAATCCAGATTAAAAGTTTAGTTTCTTTCTTTCTTTCTTTCTTTCTTTTCTTTCTTTTCTTTCTTTCTTTCTTTCTTTCTTTCTTCCTTTCTTCCTTTCTTCCTTTCTTCCTTTCTTCCTTTCTTCCTTTCTTCCTTTCTTCCTTTCTTTCTTCCTTTC
>VSMD01101323.1:0-102870 GCA_008750895.1 Mirza zaza | reverse complement strand
CAAGCCTGTAATCCTAGCTCTCTGGGAGGCCGAGGTGGGCGGATCCTTTGAGCTCAGGAGTTCGAGACCAGCCTGAGCAAGAGCGAGACCCCATCTCTACTATAAATAGAAAGAAATTAATTGGCCAACTAATATATATAGAAAAAATTAGCCGGGCATGGTGGCACATGCCTGTAGTCCCAGCTACTTGGGAGGCTGAGGCAGCAGGATTGCTTGAGCCCAGGAGTCTGAGGTTGCTGTGAGCTAGGCTGATGCCACGGCACTCACTCTAGCCTGGGCAATAAAGTGAGACTCTGTCTCAAAAAAAAAAAAAAAAAAAAAAATTAATAGAATTTAGTAAGAAAAAATAGCAAAGAATTCACTGCCAAGTTAATTTTTATTAAATTGAAAAAAGTCAAACATGAAAAGTCAAGTTGTGCTTCCCACAAAATAAACAGTGTTCACAACAGTAATATTTTGATCGTCTTCCAGAGCAGATGCTGAAAACACCTGTTTGGCGCTTCAGAGAATTTACGCCTGGGACAAAATTTCCATCCAAGGAAGTTTTAAAAATGTATCTAGTTAATTTCCAACGATTATTGTAAGGTTCTTTACACAGTCCCCCTCCCTTGTCCCCACCATCGCCTGCTCTCCCTTCTCTTGTCTTCTTTTCACCGCCATCTTTGTTAGGATAAAAACAAAATCATAATGGCTATTGATTTCCCTAGAGGCTTCATGAACCCCTGAGAGTGCTTTTGTTTCAGGAGAACAGGATCGCTATGGTAACCAGATTTCCCCTTCATTGTACTCTTTTCCCTTGATCTTGATATAAATATCATTTTGCATAGGGTGATTATACAGTGTTTTAGGCTGTCCCGCAACTCTGGCAGCCTTGTCTCTAGCCTCTCCAACCCCAGTATTTTTTTTTTTTTTGGCATTTGTTAATATTAACGCCCACTATATCTCAGGCACTGTGCTTATGGCTGAGGGAATGCGGGGGGCTTGAGATGTAGTTCTTCCCCCTACTCCCCACCCCCAGTAGCCCACAGCCAAGAAGGGAGATGCTTGTCCAGGGCTTCTCAAAAGGGCCAACCCCCTCTTCCTCTGAATATTTTATAACCTACTTGGAAACCCAATAAAAAAATGAGCAAATGTCTTGGACGGGTCAAATAAAAAGTAGGGAAGTTCCCAGAGTCCCACCTGAGGCAGTGTGAGGGAGAGGGTATGGCAATCGGTCCCCACAGAGCAGCAGGTCCAGGCAGGGAGGGATGTGGCTTCTTTCCTGGGGTGCTTCCTGAGAGCAGACAGGTGTGGTCAGAGGGCTGCTTCTTTCTAGGTTCTTATACTACAGAGAGCACATTTTTCTCGGGAGCTTTTAAGAAATGTTTTTATTGGCATTTCTGGGGTGCAGATGTTTCTAGCGCCCAGGCTGGGATATGAAAGAGGCTGGAAGAAACTTCACGGCACTCACAGCTGGGCTGTTCCTGAAGTCCCCGTGTCCCTAGTCAGTTTGCTGACTTCACCTTCTTCAGAGTCTTCTGGTAGGTTACTCACATTTTGTTTTGTGTTTTTTTGTTTCTGTTTATTTTTCGTCATTGGTGGGAGGAGTAAATGGAATTTACCCCACCTTATCCAACACACATAAAAGTGTAACATAACAAGAAAGGTGAGGAACTGTTCTGTAGCTTGACAGGACTAATGTTAATATCAGGGCTGTGACATCACACTGTAGTTTTTGAAGCTGTTACCATGGGGATAAAGGTGGGTAAAGGGTGCACAGGGGTCTCTGAATTGTTTCTTGTGCAACTGCATGTGAATCTACAATCATCTCAAAATTAAAAATTTAATTAAAAAAAGAGGTGAATGTCATATATGACAGATGATCAACTCCACTCACAATAAGAGAGATGCAGATTAAAATTACTCATAAGTATCAATTCTGACCTGTTAGCAAAAGTCCAGATGTTTCACAAACACTGTTGGGTAGGCTGTGGCGAGCTAAGCACTCTCATAGGATCCTGGTAGGATGCAAAATGTCACCACCTCTGTGGAGGGCAAGTTAGCAATATCCAAAAAAGTAACTAAAAAACATGTACCTCTTGTACCAGAAATCATCTTTTAGGCATGTCTTTATGGATATCAAACAACATAGGGTCAAGTTTCTGGAGGCATTATTTAGGGTAGCAAAACACTGGAATCATCTGAATGTCTGTCCAGAGGGGCTGGTTGGAACTCTGGTCACCCACACAGTGGAGCACTCTGCAGCCATATAAAGGGGGGCTTTTAATCGAACTTTTTAAAAAACCACATTGCTCTAAGTCTGCAATCTGAAGGGTTTTTATTGCTTCTAAGTAAAAAGAACATGGCTTTTCTTCTATAGTGTACTTTTGTAAGGAAATAAAAGCTATCCAAATGCATAATAGGCTTCGTCAGAGGCAATAATTTTTTAATAATGATTTTTAGTAGCTACTTATCTAAAACCTTCTTTTAAAAGTCATTTCCTGGAAATAAATGTCATTTTTTCCCTCTAGGCCCAGAAGCTAAAGTATCATAATTACTAATCCCATTAGGGGAACAAATTGAATAAGAATCAGGAAACATACCATCTTAGATGAGGAAGGGAACTTTAAAGTCATCTAATTCATTTCCTTTACTTTTTATTAGATATCAATTTAAAAAAAAAAAGAAATGTAAGTGAAATTACCACCTCTCTGCTGGGTAATTCTAACAACCTTCCATCTCCCTCATTCAGTGTCTGCAAGCCACAAGGCTGGGTTTCAGAAAATATTGGTCAGATCAATTCATTCATTACCCTTCTTACCTTCACTGCCTTCCCCATGGCCCACAGGTCCTTTCTTGACATAGCTGGTCCATCTTCTGCCAATCACTGGGAAATACCCCAGGCTCTAACGAAACCCAATTGCTTGCCTTTCACTGAATATTGCCATTCTCTGTCTCAAATTTAGTCCCTCTGCAATTTAGTCTTC
Source organism: Mirza zaza (assembly GCA_008750895.1). Taxonomy (NCBI): domain Eukaryota; kingdom Metazoa; phylum Chordata; class Mammalia; order Primates; family Cheirogaleidae; genus Mirza; species Mirza zaza. The sequence continues at coordinate 99,904 of VSMD01101323.1, read as the reverse complement.
TATCTAGGAATGGCTTTTTCCTACTTTTATTGCCTGGTGCCTCCTACTTAGCTTCTAAGGACTAACAAAATTGTCCCCTCCTCTGTGAAGCCTCCAGGACCCCCAGGAATCAGAGCACATTTTCCTCTTATGATCCCATAGCATTTTAAATATTTCTGTGGCAATACTCACTTTCTTTCCTTCTTCTCTCCCTCCTCTCCCTCCCTCCCTCCCTCCCTCCCTCCCTCCCTCCCTTCCTTCCTTCCTTCCTTCCTTCCTCCCTCCCTCCCTCCTTCCTTCCTTCCTTCCTTTTTCCCCTCCCTCCTCTCCTGCCCCCCAGCTTTGCATTGCTAAGAATGTTCCTTGTAAACAGACCCTGTGTCTTCATACACCTTTCTAGCTCTAGCACTTGGCACAGAGTAGGTGCTTAATAAATGTGTGTTGAATGAATCCATACGCATATGCTGTTGGAGGCTGAATAATGGCCCCTCAGAGATGTCCACATGCTAATTCTCAGAACCTGTGAATGTTACCATACATGATGAAAAGGACTTTGCAGATATGATTAAATTAAGGATCTTAAGATGGGGAGATTATCTCGGGTTATTTGGGTGACCCAGTGTAATCACAAGGGTCCTTATAAGGAAAGGCCATAAATCGAGGAATGCAGGTGGCCTCTGGAAGCAGAAAAAGGTTAGAATATTGATTCTCCCGGAAGCATCGAGAAGGAACACAGCCAGCCAACACTATGATTTTAGACTTCTGACGTTCAGAGGAGTAAGAGAATAATTTTGTTGTTTTAAGCTACTGAATTTGTGGTAATGTGTTATAGTAGCAACAGGAAAAATAACACACGTCTATATAAATTAATGTCACAGACTCTTTAGACTATTTGACATACTTTGTAAAATTGTCTATTAAAGGACATGAACAATAGAAACAAAAAATAAATACACAAAGAAATAGTCACCCTCAGTAATTAAATAAAAAGGCAATCATGAGATAAATGGTATACCTGTTAAAGTGACGAAACATGGTTAATAAGCAGAAGTGGGAAGACTGCAGTGTCATAGAACTTAATACATTAATGTGCTGCTGCACTAATATTACTCCAAATAATAATAGCTATTGTTCTTGAAAGCTTATTATGTGTCTTGCATGCATTGTTTTAATTCCCTTTAACATGTATTGTGACAACTGGTCTTTAGGGTTCTCTGGAGTAGGCACTATGATTATTTCCATTTCGCAAATGAAAAAGCAAAACACAACAATAAGGCAAAAAAACCTTATGTAATCTGTCCAAAATAATACAGTTTTTACTAATGACACTGGGGCTTCTCAGGTTGTTTGGTACCCCAAGGCCTCACTTAATCTAGGAGTTATAGATTCCTAGAAATGTTACATCATTCATTTAATTCAAATTCAACAGAAGCAAAAAGCTATATGCTTCATAAATATGTTAATTGCAACGCTAACTATAAGTACAGAAAACTAAGTTGAAACTAAGTATATACATCACATTATAGGGGTGGTATAATTAAGTTGCAGTACATAAACGAGATCATTTTTTCAAAAAGTAAAAATTATAAAGATTACAGAGAAACATGGGAACTTGTTCATGATAAAAGCATTAAAGCATAAAAAATAATTTCCCATTATGATTGCAACTTTATATAAATATTTTTATAATATTCTATTAATAAAAATATTCTATTGTGGTAAAGTCGTGGGTTACTATAATTTAAATTTCTTTAACATTATTAAAGTTCTTTTAACAAAATAATTACCTTTGAAAAATTCTGACAATTTTATTTTCAACAAATCATAGGATTGAGTCTTTCAATTCAATATTATGTGTGAGGAGCAAGCCTACTTTAGATGCATTACTGATTTTTTTTGTACTTTCTTTTATCTTACCAAGAGACAATGAATTTTTTTTTTTTTGAGACAGAGTCTTACTCTGTTGGCTAGAGTGCCATGGCGTCAGCCTAGCTCATAGCAACCTCAAACTCCTGGGCTCAAGAGATCCTCCTGCCTCAGCCTACTGAGTAGCTGGGACTACAGGCATGCGCCACCATGCTCGGCTAATTTTTTCTATATATTTTTAGTTGGCCAATTAATTTCTATTTTTTTTAGTAGAGATGGGGTCTCGCTCTTGCTCAGGCTGGTTTCAAACTCCTGACCTTGAGCAATCCTCCCGCCTCAGACTCTCAGAGTGCTAGGATTACAGGCGTGAGCCACCGCGCCCAGCCAACAATGAATATTTTTTACAACTGTATCATTTGAGATATTCTTGGTCACAAGTAACAAAATAACTGAATCAAACTCACTTTAAAAAAAAGGTTTAATTAAATTGATTAATGCCAGTGAAAATTTCAGAAATATTAAATAAATGCTTCAGCGGCTCAGCAGTGTCACCAAGACTCACTTTCTACTTTCCTGGAACTAGCTCCCTCCCAAGGATCGAGGATCGTACCCCTCACGGTGGGTCATAGAATGGCTGCCCAAACCAGCCAGGGTTGCGTTTGTCCTGCTAGGCGTAAGAGAGAAGTCCTGGGTTTCCCTCTGAGTGGGCCGTTGTCGGTCCCCTGCCCATCCCTACACTAAACGCCGTGGTAAAGATGATATTTCACTGATCAGTTTAGACCAGTGAGCTCCCCTCGTCCTGGAGCCAAGGGTGAGATCATTTTCATTGCCTTTCAAGACCCTCAATCAAAACCCTTTCAGCAGGCTCTAGTTGTCATTTTGCACGAAGGGACGCTTCTTCCTTTGGTTCTGGCCCTTGTAAGAAGGACCCCTTAAATAGTGTGGCTCTATTTTTAAATATTCCGAGTGACTATGTTGTTGAAATCGATCCAAGGATGCAGAACCTGGTGCTCGATATTTGAAGGAGGGAAACCCCAGGAGCTGGTAGTTTTCTGGTGTTACCCAACAAATTGGTCTGTTTCTCGTGCATTAGTGGGTCATGGTTTACATGGGAGGAAAACACAATCTGGTAAAGCCCGTGGAGTCGGTAAGAGATCAGATGAGAACGACTTGCCAACCAGGAGCCAAGCCTTTCATTCCTTCCTGCCAAATATTTGGAAGGAATGTTGCTCCATCCTGCTCAAATATTTATTGAGCGCTGGCTGTGTGCTAGGCACTGTTCTCCAGATACTTGGGAATATAGTCCAATATATTTTCCAAATGCATTTTCCAAGTGATGCCTGTAGAGTAGTATTCATTCAGCTCAGCACAAGTGTGCGTCCACGCAGCTGCCCAGGGCTCTCCTGCCAGCCTCAGCATGCTCTCCGAAGCCTGCTATTGCTTTTCCACATCCTACCTTATACCCAGTTTCACAACCTTCGGCCTCCTGGGGAGTGGCCTTAGTGGCAGCAACAGCACGTGGGTGACTGCTGAGCCCAGGAGGAAAGCTCCACGCCTCCAGTGTTTATTTAAGAAAGCCTGCCTAACAGTGGGCCCAGAACAGACCTTCGGCATTTGCATTGATTGCCCAAGATGAATGACCATCTGACTTGGTTTTAAATTAACTGGGGCAGTTCTAACCCAGAGAGGATGGAGAGCCAGGAAAATGGAATTCATTCTAAGCTTATTTCCATTTTGAAAGGCAGTAAGAAGTCATGGGGCTCAGGGTGGGTGTGTTGTATGAACCGTGAAGTCAAAGGAAGGAATTCGCTGTAAAACTGACTGTTTGGGTGAGAAAAATTCTCAGAAAATATTGCCTCTCTTATAGCTCTTGGTGGACAAAATAGAGTTTGAGGCATAAATACCCTGAATTTTCTTGTTTGACAGATGTTATCAAAGTGTTTCAGGAGATATTTTAATATTTGCAAATTTTCGTTTTCAGGAGATTATTGGATATTAGTGATTTTTGTTTTCTGGCCGTGTGTGCACCCAATGCCAGCTTCGAAGTGATGAGATTAAAAACTGGCCTGATTACTCCAAGCTCAGTGTGGCTAAAATTGGACTCATTATCTCTGACTACAAATCTGTTCTTCTGCCCATATTCCTGAGCTCAGTTACTGGCTCATCCCTTCAAACTGTTAGCATGGATAGAAACCTGAGACTCTACTTAGGCTCCTAATTCTCTCATAGCTCCCAGCAAAGCTATCGCCAGTTATCTGCTGATTTTCTATTCTAAATCCCTCTTTAGACATTGAGGAATAGAGGAAAATAGAAAACATCCTGACATCTGAGAACTGGGCTTGATGTTATTATAAACTAATCTGGCTCTCGTAGCTGAGCTGTGGTTTTCCCTGGGACATAATCTCGCAGAACATCAGCACCAAACAAGGGCTCTCTGAGACCGTGACAAAGTGAGACATAGACAAAATCCCTGTGAAACCCACAGGATAACAAACACCTCCCTCTCACTAAAATGAGTAAGTGCAGCTGCTTTACCAATCACCTTTCTCTCTGCTCTGGGCTGCTCTCCCTGCAGGTAAGCGCTTGACACACCTGAATGAAGGAGCTCAGGAAATTTCACCCCAAAATATGTCGCCTTGGTATAAAGAGTATTTTGAATTAAAGGCCCTCAGAGATCAACAGGCATTGGAAAGGGGTTCCCTCTATCTGCATTAACCAGACAGACCTATCAAATGAACAACTGATGTCCATTCCCCTCCCTGTTCTCACAATATATATATTGCAAGAAAGAAGTTCAAGAATGTAACCAGACCTGGCCCAAATCATTTTAAATATAACACCTGTCTCTCAGGTTAATTTAATTTGCAAAGAACATCATTTATAAGTCAATCTCTTTCCCCCATGCATTCATCCTCCTTAATAACAATTTGTTTTCCCTAAACAGAATTACCTATATTCCCAATCTCCCCCTCCCCTTCTGGATCCCACTGGATATTGGGTAATCACTCTATGATTGTCCCCATGCCCATGGTAAATAAACTCATTTCTCTTATAAATTGGCCTTAATCGTGAATTGATTTTTCAGCAAACTTTTGGGGGAAAGGGGAAGTTTCCTCTCACCCCCACCCAATCATAGAATTGCCCCCACTTTCTGACAACATCCAATCCAGAGCGAACCTCCACTTCCTCAGACTCTTCTCTGTAATTACCCAACCAAAGCCCAAATCCTAAGGTAGATCCTTTCTAACATCTTCTTGGTGAGAGGCCCTGTGGTTTCCTATGGTTTATGTTTCCTCTTGCTGGAAAGAGTAATAAACCCAATTGATTCAACTGCATAGACGTGTTCCTTGGGGGATTCGGGTTATGTGTGTGGACACAATTCTCTCCTCTCCGCTTCTAGCAGAACCCCACTTTCTATCGTCACTGTTAGGGTGGCCTTGAATCTCCCAATTTTCTAATAACAGTTAAAGATCAATCTTGAGCTCTCTCTATTTTTTGCTGTTTCTGTCCGAAAGTCCTAGAGACCCTGCTGGGACTCTGTTTTCACTAACATGCGAAAAGAGCCCAGAAATGGGATATGTAAATCTTTCTCCGCCTTTAGAATTTGTTTCTATAGCATAAAGGCATTCCTGAGAAGCTCCTAGAAAGACAGCAAGGGAATAGACTCCAGGTCTTACTTTCCTGCCCCAAACCATATGTCAGGGGCAAAAGTCACATCCCCTGCCATAGGCCTGACTATATCTCAAAGATAAGTCTCCAGGAACAGAAGAAACGAGAAAGATGGACGACTTGACGGTCTTGTGACTGCCTGCTAATTTAATTACTCCACAACAATTACTATTTTTCTCTTTGTCCCCATAAAAGCAGCAAGCCACCTGGCCTTGCTGCTGGCATCTCCCTTTTCTTTCTTTGGGATGCCATGTGTTCTCTCTGGTCCCACCCGCCCCCCTTCCCTCTCTCTCTCTCTCCCTCTCTCTCATTCTCTCTGTCCGTCTAAAGGATAAAATAAGTTTTACTTTTACATATCTTAATCTCTGTGTGAGAAATCTTTCTCCACTTGCACCATGAGCACCTACTAGCCTTTCCACTCTAACAATCACCAGCCTGCAATGCTACGGCAACATCGTGTGTGTGCGTGCGTGTATTTGACAGAGAGAGATCTTGTATATATATCTGAATTGAATTTAGCTTTCCTGCCCACAACTCCTCTTGGTATCAGCAAACTTAATCTTATCTATTGAAACCAACTCAGTTTGACTTCCAGTTTAATGCTCAGTCTTCTTCCTTTCTCCCTGGATTATGTCTCCTACTGGAGGATACCTAGCATGCTGGCATAAGGGGAATGTGTTGTCTGGTCCCTAATTGCCCTCTGTCCGAGCTGCTTCTACTGAAATGGTTCTTTTCTCCTTTGGTCTTTGCTGTGTGTTAGAATTTCTGCTTATGGCCAGGTGTGGGGGCTCACGCCTATAATCCTAGTACTCTGGGAGGCCGAGGCGGGAGGATTGCTCGAGGTCAGGAGTTCAAGACCAGCCTGAACAAGAGCGAGACCCTGTCTCTACTATAAATAGAAAGAAATTAATTGGCCAACTAATATATATAGAAAATATTAGCCAGGCATGGTGGCACATACCTGTAGTCCCAGCTACTCAGAAGGCTGAGGCAGGAGGATTGCTTGAGCCTAGGAGTTTGAGGTTGCTGTGAGCTGGGCTGACACCATGGCACTCTAGCCTGGGCAACAGAGTGAGACTCTGTCTCAAAAAAAAAAAAAAAAAAAAAAAATATATATATATATATATATATATAAAATTAGCCAGGCATGGTGGTGCATGCCTGTAGTCCCAGCTACTTGGGAGGCTGAGGCAGGATTGCTTGAGCCCAGGAGTTTGAGGTTGCTATGAGCTAGGCTGATGTCACAGCACTCTAGCCTGGGCAACAGAGTGAGACTCTGTCTCAAAAAAAAAAAAATGAAAAAAGAAAAGAATTTCTGCTAATGTCCTTTCATGGCCATTGCTATGGGTGGAATTGTGTCCCCTAAGAAAGGCCTATTGAAGTCCTTACCCCTGTTACCTGGGAATGTGACTTTATTTAAAAGCAGCCTTTGCAGATGCAATTACTTAAGATGAGGTCATGATGGTGGGCTCTGATCCAGTATGACTGCTGTCCTTATAAGAGGAGAATTTGGACACAGACACACAGGCAGGACGGCCATGTGAAGACAGAGAATGTCGTGATGCAGCTCCAAGCCAGCTGCACCTGGCCTGGCTCAGGTTTTACTGGAGAGTCCTGGCTGGAGATGCTGGACAAGCAGACACTGGCCTGGCTTCAGACACGTGACTGATGTCAAGGCTCCCCTCAAGGGATCCATGTTCCCCTTTAAAGTAAATCCACATCTCTCATGGGTGGCAGATGAAGCCAGCCTTCACTCCAGCCTCATTTCCCACCACTCCCGACCCTGGTTGTTGACCAACTCAGATTAGTGCTTCTCTTCCAGAATGCCAAGTTGCTCTGGAAAATGACTCCCAGCCAGGGACCACAAGGCTCAGTGCTCCCAGATGGGGGCCATGGAACTACCTCTGGCCAGTGAGATGTCAGTGGGACTCATGTGTGACATTCTAGCACACATTTTCATTAGAAAGCTAATGGCACATTTTCTGTCTTCTTTTAGTCCACTGGCTAGATATCACAGGGTGACCTTGAAGCCACAAGACTAAATCAAGCTGGGTCACAGAGTCACCATGAGAAGGAAAGCCACTCTGAAAAGTCCCAGAGCAAGGACGTTTATGTTGGACCTGGCACAAGTGAGAAATAAACCTTGACTTTATGAAGCCACTGAGATTTGGGGTGTTTGCTATAGTGGCACGATCTAGCCCACCTCAATACCCTTACCCTTCGATATTCGGAATCGCTGCTCCCTCAACTTAGCAAATTGTTCCACTTGGTGTGGCCTTGCAAACTCTATTCTCTCTACCTAGAAAATACCTTCACCCTTTTGTACCTGACAACCTACCAAGACTCAGATTAAGTGACACCTATGTTGAGTCCTTATCTGACTTCTCCAGGCTGTTGGCTTCTTCCTCCTTCAAACCTTCTCTGTGACTTGTCCCATCACCTTTGTCAAACCATGATGACATAGTTACCTTCTCAAAAGATTGTGAGCTCCTTAAAGAAATGCAGGCACTGGGTCCTATTCTTTATGTTCAGGGCACCTAAGATAGTACCTGGCACATGTTGGTTGTCTATATATGAGTCTAAGTAAATGGGTGTGGGAGGGTTTTGGATGAGTCTAAGTAAATGGGTGTGGGAGGGTCTCTTGGTTGTGATTCTCACTTAGCTGAGTACAGGGTGAAGCCGCTCTGAGCCAAACCAGATGACCTGAGTGACTGCAGGGATGTCCTATTGAAGCTGCCCTGCTCTTGAAATCAGTAAAACACTTAAAAGAAATGCCCAGAGTAAAGAAGTTGGCCCTTAGAATCTGTCTTTTTGCTGTTCACCGAAGGTGAGAGGAAAATAAACCATTCTCATGTTCAGAATGTATATTTTTAATGGCTGCAAATCATGTTCAATATGTGCTTTGCTTGCAAGACATTGGAAATTTGGATTTCTCCCAGAGATCTGCCCCGAGACTTTTTATTTTTTTATTTTTTGAGACAGAGTCTCACTTTATTGCCCAGGCTAGAGTGAGTGCCATGGCATCAGCCTAGCTCACAGCAACCTCAAACTCCTGGGCTCAAGCAATCCTGCTGCCTCAGCCTCCCAAGTAGCTGGGACTACAGGCATGTGCCACCATGCCCGGCTAATTTTTTTCTATATATATTAGTTGGCCAATTAATTTCTTTCTATTTATAGTAGAGATGGGGTCTCGCTCTTGCTCAGGCTGGTCTCGAACTCCTGAGCCCAAACGATCCGCCCACCTCGGCCTCCCAGAGAGCTAGGATTACAGGCATGAGCCACCGCGCCCGGCCTCGAGACTTTCTAGAACTCCGTGGCTTCTCTGTAAAATTTGAATTTTTTTTTTTTTTGGAGGAAATTAAAAAAAAAAAAATCAAATTAAAATGAAATGAGAAGTGCTTTTCACAGGAATGTTTTATTGTCTCTGCCCGAGTTTCTAACATAGCTTATGAAGTGAAAACACTGCTTTAGTAAAAATTGGTTACGTGGAATCCTGTCCCCCCTGCTTCAGATCCACTGGAGGAGAAGTCCCTCATTGCTCGGGGCTGGTGACCACGGCCGTGGTGGAATAGGAGTACGGGCTGAGCAGGGCGGCGATGGTGTAGCGGCGGAGGCCGGAGTCATTTGCGGTGAACACCACCTAGGGGAGAAGACACACAGGATGTTCCCAACCCGGCCCGGAAGACGTGAGCTGCACACAAACCGAGCACGGGACGTCCAGTGCCAAATTAATTATTTTTATTGTATTCCTCTCATTTCTTAAAAACAGTTTGAACAAAAAGCAAATATCCAAATCTGCTGGCGAGCTAAGCCTTTGGAACCTTGTGCAGTCCTTAAAACAAGAGTCCTTCACTCTTGCCTGTAGGATCAGGTCTCTTGTTTTGCAAATTCACAGTAAAAGTCAGGGTGGCCCTAGCCTGACCAAGGGAAATCCCAGCGACCCTAAAGTCTCTCGTCTATTTTCTTGGTTTTAGAAACAGGTGTGGAGAAGGTAAACACTGGCATTCGGTGATCGAAGACCTGCCAAGAATGGTGGCTGCCAATCCCACCATGGACTTGGAGAACTAGGATTTTGGAGCTGAAAGAGAACATTCTTCCCAGTTTTCAGACCATCTTTTTGAATTGTTGTGTTGTCCACGTCTACATAGTGACAAGCCACGTTAGGAAGGTTAAGTCTCCTGTCTCTAAGCACAGAGATTTTACTCCCATTGTTCTACGTATATTCTAACATGAAGAAGAAGTATGTTTGCATGTGTATAACGAACAATGAAATATGGGGTATTCTATCCACTATATGTCCCCCGTATTTGTTCAGGTCCTGAGTTGGGCTCCTGGTCCCATTTAATCTGTCTTGTGTCAGTCCCTGCCCGCCTCATTCCAGGGGCAGGGATGCATTTTCACTTCTGAATCTCTAGCATCTAACGGAGTGCTCAACACATAGAAGGCTTTTATTTTTCAATTCATCAGGATATAGGTTTTTGTTTTTTGTTTTTTTTTTGAGACAGAATCTTGCTTTGTTGCCCAGGCTAGAGTGAGTGCCGTGGCATCAGCCTAGCTCACAGCAACCTCAAACTCCTGGGCTCAAGCGATCCTCCTGCCTCAGCCTCCCGAGTAGCTGGGACTACCGGCATGCACCACCATGCCCAGCTAATTTTTTCTATATATATGTTAGTTGGCCAATTAATTTCTTTCTATTTCTAGTAGAGACGGGGTCTCGCTCTTGCTCAGGCTGGTTTCGAACTCCTGACCTGGAGCAGTCCACCCACCTCGGCCTCCCAGAGTGCTAGGATTACAGGCATGAGCCACTGTGCCTGGCCAGAGGCTTTTATTTTTAAAATGTTTGTTGAATGAATACTAAAAGAGTGCATAGCAGACAAGGAAGCTCTCATGAAGGAAGATCTCATGAACAGGAGCAACACGCTGTGGGGAGTATGAGCAGTGGTGAATCTTTTCAGATGGTCTCATTGGGCTGAGGCCCAGGGAGGACAAGTGTCCCAGGGAAGCAGATGTGGTGATCAAGGCTAGGGACTGAGACTCTAGGGACAAATGTCTCTTGTGGTGGGTGCCACCTAAACTCTGCGCATGCCCTGCCTGGGCTCACTGCCTTGCTGCCTAGCTGAGGAGTAGCCAGAGACGTGCTTCTTAATAGATAGGGCTCTCTTGGTGACTTGAGGGCCCCAGAAGTCCAACAGACCCCTATAGTTTCCCTGGTAACGTCGTCTACTAAGAGAACCGTTTTATGTCAATTGAAAGCCTCGCCTGTGACTAAGCCTGAGAGAATAGTTCCCTTTCATGCCGAGCTATTTTTGACGGAATTAGTTGATCTTTAACTCTGACCAACATGTCTGGATTCTATTTCCTTGACAGCCATCTGTTTTAAATGCTTTAAGAAATTAAGACGAGCAGGAGACGAGACGGGGAGATTGGGCCCATGTATCCCTTTTTGAGGATCCTTACCCCTCATAAGCAGAAGAAGAGAGTGTGTTACAAATGTGGATTATTATTATTATTATTATTATTATTTTTAGCTTGGCTTCTCATAGGGAAAAAACTTCTGGAGGCACACTGCGTTACACACCAGAATTGGGGCTAGACCAAGTCTGGACCCTGTTTATAAACATTTCTACTCCTCTACTTACTAGCCATGTGAACTTCGACAAGTTATTTAGCTTCCCTGTTTCTCACTTTCTTCATCTGTGAGATGGGGATAATAAAAGGACTGCCCTCAATGGGTTGTTCATGAGGATTAAGTAGGTTAAATATAGAAAACACTTATAACAGTGTCTGGCACATGATGTGTGCTTGGTAAATGGTATCTATTGTATTGTCATCATTATTTTAAATTTATTATCTGTGTGCATTGCCAAGAATTACTTATACAAACCTCTGATGTATTTTGGAATGAAAAATTTTTTAGGTTTTAGAGAAATACAATGGCTCATCTCTCTTTTGTTATATGATAATCTAAGTTGGGCCCAAAGGGCTGCCTCATATTCAAACATATTGTTTATTCAGCAAACAAATACATATTCCTATGAAATGGAATGAATAGACTATAAATAGTGTCACGCAAGCTGAGGTCATGTTACTAAATGCGTTTTCACCAAGTCAGCAAAAAGTTTGCTTCTCAGAGTGCTGTGGATTTCTGATTGTAGAATAGGAAAGGGAACTTGTTGTCATGCAGCACTTTCCTTATGACATTTCCATGGCATGCTAAGTGCCAACTGCATTTCTTGGAGTTATAAACAAAACCAAAACAACTCAAAGGTCTATATACTCACCTCTGCATATTCATGGAATGGGGAGATGCCAACTCCCTTCCAGTAGGATTTGGTGTCTAATTCCACTTTGTATACCCCTTCTACAAATTTCTCAGCAGTTGTGAGCCCATGGAGCTCCCCAGTCTCGCTGGTTTTCCTGCAAGGTGTAAAAGTCTGGGTTAAGTTAGGCCTGAACGGAATTAATGGCCTGGCAAAATGACACCACACATGTGCATGTTCATGTGTATATGTTATATATATTTTTCCTCAACCAAGTCAGGAGGGAGAAAACTCTTCATTAACTGAAGTTAAATGGCAAGAAATATATAAAAAATATTTTAAAATATATAAAAAATATTATTAAAAATATTTTAAAATATATATTTTAAAAATATTTAAAAAATATTTTAAAATATATAAAAAATATTTTAAAAACTCACTGCAGATTTTTTCTCTTATGAGAATAAAATATAGATATAATTTTACTTAAAAAAAAAAGCCCTTGGCATTCAGGGTTGGTGGTTAGATGGAAGTTCATGACTATTCCGGGCAGTGGCCATAGCTATTCTAACTCTGTAGTTCCCCAGGACCGTGGAGTGTCACTCCTTGCCCTCATGGTATGAAGGTACCTTGCAGAGATAGTATCATCTGTGCACACAGTGGGATATCTAAAGTAGGAAAGGAATCTGTATCTCACTCTTTTTGCTTTCACATATTTAACCTCTTTGATAACTGTTTGCCAATAACAAATAGTAGGCAACTTCCTTTTCCACATAAGTACCAGCTCAATAATTGAATGTTAGAAATTGCTCCCAGTTAGTCTGCAAAAACTGACATACCATAGCTAAAAATAGAAGTTGTTGTTACTAACTCTGTTCATGTCCCTCCCCTCTTCTTTTCACTTCCTTTTTTTTTTTTTCGTGGCACAGGGAAAAAGATTCACAAGAACATCTGAATAATTTTGGTGTCCATTTGATTTCTCACTTACAATAGTCTCTTTCCATGTTGTGCTTGGTGTTATATATAAACATGAATGAATTAACAAATACAAGTTCAATTAAAACCACACCAGAGAAAATGATCTTCCTAATGATGGTTTGTAATGTGGTTTTGGGGGTTCAATTAAAACCCAACAGAAATTCTTCTTCTAGGAGACATAGATTCTTAGCAGTTCCTCTTTTGCTTGATGCTGAGGGTTTCCTCGTTGCTCTTACTGTTGATTAGTTTGCTTAGGTTGATTAATATGTATTTTCTTTGAAATTCTTGCTAGTGGAGGTAGAGAAATTCCATGAAAATTGTGAAGTGGCTAATGCAGGTGAGAAGTCATTTTTGCACATGATGTTGGGTGAGTAGAGATTTGTCTGTGGCTGTACTTTGACTCATGTGTCCTTCTCTTCTATTTTTTTTTTAAATGAGCTCAACAGCCCATAGACTTGCACATAGTAGGTGCACTAAAGTGTTCATTAGAAAGAAGCCCTGGCTCCTGGGTGATCCAAATATACTATAGACAGGTGCCTTGTCAATGCTGTCCTTCAATTCCTTTCTTTTCATTAATAAGTTAATACACATTGAACATCTTTTTGAAAATTCCAAGATAAAGATTCTCACCTTGAGTGTTGCCTAGGGCCACCAGGGAATCTGTGAAACTCCTGATATGACATATACGTTTTTTTATGTGTATGCATATGTGCATTTTTCTGGGCATGGAGTCTGTATCTCATCACCTATTTAAAGGTGGTCTTTGATCCCCAAGGGCTGCAAACCACTGCTAGAGGAGGGAAGCCAGTGACTCCTATTCCCTACCAACTGCACTAAATGATGTTCAACTTTTTGATTGCCTCCCAGCCAAGCAAAGCAGGAAGAGGGCAGCCTTCTGAGGGCATACTGGACCTCTGCCCACGTTTTCGATCTACTCGTATTCGTTAGCCTATGGTGTGAGCCTCTCTCTAGCAAGCAGAGGGGTGGACGAGAAAGTAAAACCAAAGCCCACAGTGGGGTCCTTTGGCAGCTCACCCAGAGGCGAATGGCTCCCACGTGTCATCAGCAGCCCTTCTGAACACTTTCACAGCCACGTTGATGGCAGGACTGCCTCTGACGGCGTCTAGGACTTTGACCATCAGAGGACACTTGGATTCACCAGCGCCCTGCGTGTAGAGAAGATAAGCGAGAAGTTAACAAAATCAGTCAGTGGGAAAGGATTTAGTCTTCATGGTGTCAGAAATCTGGAGCTGCCAGGTGCGGTGGCTCACGCCTGTAATCCTAGTACTCTGGGAGGCCGAGGTGGGCGGATTGCTCAAGGTCAGGAGTTCAAAACCAGCCTGAGCAAGGGTGAGACCCCCCCGTCTCTACTAAAAATAGAAAAAAATTAATTGGCCAACTAATATATATACAAAAAATGAGCCGGGCATGGTGGCACATGCCTGTAGTCCCAGCTATTCGGGAGGCTGAGGCAGAAGGATTGCTTGAGCCCAGGAGTTTGAGGTTGCTGTGAGCTAGGCTGACGCCATGCACTCACTCTAGCCTGGGCAACAAAGCGAGACTCTGTTTCAAAAAAAAAAAAAAAAAGAGAGAGAGAGAGAAATCTGGAGCAAAAGAGAAAGTATATACTGAGCCCATTACCAGGAATGTAAGTGTTGACGATTAATGAGCTTCCCTACTTGGTATAACAAAGACATAATTGTTTCCAAAGCAAGAATGGTTTCTGCCTCCAGTCATGCTGTTACTGACCAGGCACGTGTATAATGAATTTTGAGGGAGAAAATAGGCCCTCTGAGAACAGATGCTTTGTTAACTTCTCCACTTGAGTGGAATTACTGAAAAGATGTAATGCGCCATACGTAGGAACAAAGAGTTTTTCCTGAGATCGTTTTAGTCAGTTGTTGCTGTAGTAATTCCCTCTTACTAGTTGTTGGAAAATAACAGTAGGCTGCTTTCTGACTTATTTTATAGTATTAGTTAATTCCTCTAGAGGATTTCAGAATTAGATGTCTGCCTAGAATGTTGTTCCCCAAGCCTTTCAAAGATTAATCAATAAATGCATTTTAATTAGTTAAAGGGCCAGAATATAATCTCATGCATTTTTACCCCCAAATAAATTTTATAAAGGGATGCTTTTCTGAAAATTCAATATTAACAGCTTAATGAATATCATGTCTTTATTTCTGTCTATTTGAGATCATTGAGGTGCCAGACATTGCAAACCTAATGCACCAATGAAGGAGAGTGCCTAGAGTCCAAGCCCCGGTTCAGTAAGCTCTGCAGAACTTCATTCTTTTTGAGGTTTGAATTAATGATGTTAAAAATAAATGCTGGGTACCCTTGCCCCAGTAACAAAAGCTGCTTGGCAAAACTGGAAGGAGTCACTTCTACTTTGTCTAGTGCTCCCCTCAAATATATGAAAGGGATTTTACAGAATCAAGCACTCACCGCAGGGCCGGCCTCAGACACAAACACCAGTCCAGCAAGGCAAAGGAGGAGCAGACCATGGGAAGCCATCTTGCCACGAACTAGCGGACGTCTGTGAGGGCTGCTCCCAGCTTGGGGCTTTTATACTCACTTCTCCTGAGCCACACTGCATTATCCCTGCCAATCTGACTCCAAACCTGCTGATTCTGATTATTGACTTAGTCAACAAAGAGAGAATAAGTAACCCACACAAATATGAACCTTGTCTAGAGAGATTAGAGCATCAGAACATTAGCTCTATGAAATATTCTTACTAGGTCATTTGACTCTCTAGATCTCCAAAACAAAACAACCAAAACAAAACAAAAAAATAGTTTTCTCCCTGATTGGCTTCATGTAGCAGCATTCTTGGGATTTTTTCCCCTCCTCCCTTACCTATTTCTAGGTATGTTTTCCATTTTATATACATTTTTGTCTTTTATTTTAGTTTACAGATGCAAGTTGTAATAATTTATTTCTTGTTGAATGACATTGGGCTGCACAGGCTTAAATATAGTGCATTAGAAAATGTCCTTGAACTTGATGTATGGCCCATGGGTCAACAAGGAAAAACCCTTGGCAGTGCTCACAGTTTTAAAAGCCTGTGTTTTAGCCAAACTAAGTCATTTGGAAGCTTTGCTTAGTCAGCAATTTTTTCCTTCTTTTTTTCTTTTTTGAGTATGTGTTCTACCCAGATAAGGTTCATCTCAACCCAAGGAATCATGACATATTTCAAACTGGCATGGATGAGCCTGAAATGTAGAGAACCAAGTCTCTTTTACTGTGTCTTCTGCACTGGGCATGTAGGGACATGACTGCAGCTGGCTTTTGTCAGAATCAGAATTTCTGGGAAGAAGTGGAGATGCCTATGAGAACTAGAGGCCATGGTTGACAATGGATTCCTTTCCTCCTGTCCAGCCTACAAGTCCAGAAACTATACTAATTGCATGATTAATTGATCAAGTACCAACTCCTATGTGTGTGTGCATATGTGCGCATGCATGTGAGGCTTTGTTCATGAATAAATTAAGACAGCGTGCCATCATTATAAGACAAATATGTAGGAGATGTAGAGAAGACAAACATTTTGGACAAATACATGTCAAGGGTGAGTCCAGTTTGGAGCACTGAGAATTGGGGAAACATTCCCATAAGTGACAGGTTGGAAGAAATTCAACAAGAAATCATGCAGGATAAGGCCTTTCAGGGAGTAATAGAAGGAACAGAAAGGCCTTCCAGGAATATGGAAATGTGCAGAAGACTTGGGGAGAGTGGGTTGACCACAGGAAAGCAACAATAAGCAAACCCAGTTTAGAGCATAACTAGGAATGCAATCTTATAGCCTTGGAGTCTAACTAGGAAGTAGCAGTGGGAGAGTTTTGAATTTGTAGTTAGATGACCTAAGTCATCCAGTCCTAGTTCTGCTGCCTAATTTCCTGGGTGACCTTCTGGGAGGTATTTAATATCTCAGATACTGAGCTTACCCATTTGTAAAATAGAAATATCTACTTTTCTACTTCAAAGGACTGTTCTGATAACTTTTAATAGGAGATGATATTAAACTGTAAACCACGATTCTGGTGTAAAAACATAACGGTAATATAATTTGTTTCAACATCTATGCTTAAGGAGAAAATCCTTTCTCAAATAACATCTCTCCTATAATGTCATCCAATATTCTCTTCACTATTTCTCAGTGTGTAAAACCAGGATAGAAAGCCTTTTCTCTGACTACGAATCTTAAATATTTGAAAGTTCTTTCATAACCTGAGCAAAATCCCCCACCCATGCATGTTAGCACCACACTCTGTTGAAACCAAGCATCATCTCCTGTAGACCTTGTGAATGGGCAACCCTGGGCTTTAAACATGTTGAAATAGTAGCTAAAATTAAAAATCAAGATGTGTTGCATAAAAATTTGGATTTCTGGCTTCTCTTGAGAAATCAGAAAAGATGACAGGACTAACCCTACCTTCCCATGAGACAACGCTCAGCGATAAGTCATTCTCAGACATCATAGCTCCCGAAGCCTGCCTTCCAACTCTGAGGCTATGGAACATTTCTAGTGGCCTATCATGCCTGAGGTTTTTTCTTTTCTTACACAAGTCCTGTTTCTCTCATTTATATTCCTGCCCAGCCTCTTGAAAATTTGTGATCTCCTGACAGCCATCTAAGTAGTGAATGACAGCTTTTCTTTTTGCCCACTTCTCTGAATCCTTTTCGGACTTAGGTCCTGAAATCCTCACAGCCCTGAACTTCCTCTCCTGGCATATTCCCACTGGCCAATGTTTCTCCTCAAGGGTAGTGCTCAGAACCACACACATCATCCAGATAAAATAACCCCAGGACATGGAGACTGTTGCCTCCCTTCCCAAAGGCAATCTACTGCACATGTTGTCCCCTGAGTGCATTTGTCACTATAGTAGCTGTGACCCTTCCTTCATCATAACACTACTCATTGTGATCTGTTGGTTGCAATGATCTAAAATCACCATGTGTTATCCGACATCCTGTGCTTTGATTATTTATGAATTATAACCTAAATACGGGAACCAATGTTTACCTCTGTTTTTTTTCCTTTCATTGTCAAAGTCCTTCTCATATGTTTGTCTCTGCTACATCTCATCCTGTTAGTTCCCACCCACTACTCCATCCTATTGACGTTGTTTCATGGTTGATTCTGTAAGTCACTGTCCTACAGCATCCTCCAAGCCTCATGCCTTGGCCACTTTGACTTGCCTGCTTTCTGAACTCTCATCGATCTGGAAATCATTAATACAATTTGCATCTGAACAAGACAAGGGGGTGAGGAGAAAGTGAGGCAATTCCAAGGACAGGGAGCATCATGAGTCTGATTGGAAAATCATTGATAAGCCTTACAGAGATAGAGATTTTTTTTTAATTTAGAAAGAAGCGAAAATTTTGCCAGATCAAATGCAGGTAGTCTGGAGTTGAAGTGAGACAGCTCCAGGGGAAGAGGCATGCTGTGTTTTAGGTGAGAGAAGAGAAAGGCTGAAACACGAAGGAAAAAACAAAAAAGAGAGAGGGAATGCATTGGCTAATGGGCCAACAAGGAAATTTGTCAACATATAAGGAATGCTTATATATGACAAATTCCTTTGTCAAAGGAATGCTTATATAAACAAATGACAATGACAAATACAAGAAATGTCCAATGTTTCTTGCCCAAGGCATGACAAAGGGTTATAGGGCTAACCACACACTCCCAAAGATAAGAAGGTCTTCCTTTCCGGTGTTTGCGTTTTGGAAAGCTCTTTTCGGAAGATGGTTACGTGGGATCCATGAAGAGAGATGAATTAAGGTCAAGGGTCACCACATGCCTGGAGACCTAAGTGGTTGCTATAGATACTGTGTGATCTCTGGCTATAGCAGCAGCAGTGAGGACCCAAGGCCATAAAACAAAAGGAGCATCAGAGAAGTATTTAAGCTACAAGTTTATGTCTTTTCTTAGCCTTGTAGTATTTTTCTTCATGATCTGACCCTGGGGCTATAGTTTAGATGTTTAACTGGGGTGAAGAATACTAATTTGATGGCAACATTCTTCTTCCTACTACAGAATATGCAGTGGTTAATGAACAACTCAGCCCAGCTTTTAGTTTATGGTTCTTCTGCCCTCTCCTTTATAATAGACAGAATTATCTATTTTTAAAAAATTCTTTTTTTGGAGACAGAGTCTGTTACCCCCGATAGAGTGCAGTGGGGTTATTATAGCTCACTGCAATCTCCAACTGGGCTCAAGTGATCCTTTTGCTGGAGCCCCCCAAGTAGCTGGAACTACAGGTGTGCCACGACACCCAGCTAATTTTGTCTATGTTTTTAGTATAGTCTCACTCTCAGAGTATTAAAAATTTTTATATAAATAGATAAAGCATTTCTTCATCATCGATTTGCTGAGGATGCATGTCAACTGCTAGGCTGTGGTCTGTTGACACTGAAATTCCCACTGATATTATTGTGAGTAAGCTGATTAGCCCGAGTGGAGAGTTGGCTGGCCAAGTGTTTGAGCTGGGCCTCATGGTTGGGGGTAAGGAGAAATAATAGTATTTTGGGGCCCTGGATTTTGCAGGTTAAAGAATTCAATTTTGTCAGCCCCCCTTGAAGTGAATAAGCCCTAGGCGTTTGATTAATGGTAAGCAAATCATAAAAGACTCATTTTAAAACCATAATACCAATTTAATTAATAATTAGATGGTTGCTGGGTAAGCTAGAAACTGGAGCTAAGGGACTTGGCTAATTTTTTTTGAGAATATTTTACCCAGACTGCAGGAAAGTTTAGAAAAGTTTTTGTGCTTCACTGAAGCGTATAGTTTTCTCGTGCTTGGAGCACTGTGTCTGCCTAATCTTCTAGCAAGTCTCTCTTCCTCTAGGAAGCATTGAATAAACACGGAAAAAGCCTTTGTCTCCCCTTGTTTCCTTGTCCATGTAGATAATCATCCACATAAAAGCAAACATTATCTAGAACATATTAATTAGACCACAACTATTAATTGTAGTTTTGGTTTCATGGTTGAATTTTAGGGGCCAACCTAGTTGGGAGCAAGAATTGAGAACTCCCCAGTATAGAATTTCACAATTGTTACCCTGCATGCTGCCGTACCCCGTATTTGGGGACTATGTCATCAAGAACAGCAACCTCAGCCCCACCCTGTCTCTATCTGGCAGAATTTATTATAATTTGCTGTACTTCATTAGCTCTGATGATTCAAAGTCAAGACACCCTAGCATTGGTCTGGGTTCATATCCAACTCAGTGGTTACACACGTGTAAAGGAGTCTATCCATAAGCAGTCATTAGACGAAGTTAGAGTTTTGGCTTCTAGAGTCACTCAAAGCTCCCCCACCCGCATCTATGAGGAGGAGAGATAAGGACAGAAGAGGAAGTTTAAGGGGCTATTATCTAGTTGGCCTTTTTCTTTGGGCTTCTCCCTTATTTGCCCCTGCAGCTCTCATGCAGCTAGTGTAGTGCCGTGTTTCCCCGAAAATAAGACCTACCCATAAAGTAAGCCCTAGCAGGATTTCTAAGCATTTGTGCAATAAAATCCCCACCCCGAAAATAAGACCTAGTGATGGGCGTGGCTACACAGCATGTCTGCACAACCCATGCATTTCATCGCGGTAAAGAAAACGAGCAGCCCTTCTCATCTGCCCCATGAGAGCTCTATTGCTCGACGTGAGAGATTTGGGCCAGTGGTTCTAAAGGAAATAGAGTCACAAAAAATTCAGGATGGAATTCAGGGTTTGGAGATTTATGATGATGTTCCAGAAGATGACTTAACTATATTTGAATAAATGTAGATTGTTGTACCTTACTTAAAAAAATAACACATCCCCTGAAAATAAGCCCTAGGGTGTTTTCTTGAGGAATAATAAATATAAGACTCTGTCTTATTTTCAGGGAAACACGGTAGCACAGGCCTGAGGTCGCAGGCCACTCAGATGGCCTATCCTGCCTTGGTCTGTGAATGGAAAAAAAGAAGCAGGTGAGGGCTGATGGATAAGTGGTTCAGAACGATCACTTTCCTCTCCAAACATGTCTTCATGATGCTTTGTAGCTTAGCCCAGTTTACCAGGAGGCTGCATTGGGCTTTGGGTCAGAAACACCAGCTAGAATTAAAAGAGGGTTTATTTGGTTGATCCCATCCCTGTACCCACAACTCCCATAGAATTGGCTATGCTGCTTCTGTGGCCATAATCCAGACCTAGGTCTATGGCTCAAGATCTAGATTTTGGCCACTTCTTCTTCCTTTTGACCTTGGAAATATGACTAAAGAGATATTTTAAATTCATCAACTAATTAAAAAGAAAGAACTATTTCGTATCTTCCTGATATAAGCCAGTAACTTCTAGCCATCACCTTGGGAGTTATCAAGAAGCATATTCCTTAAAGTTGCTTATACTGTAATTATCAGGAAGCTATATTTGCCCATTCAACAGGAAACAGTTGATGAGATGGACAATAATTCACAGAAGGAAGAAATGACTTTAGGAGCTCTGTGAAGAAATGGGGTCTGAGCTTGATCATCAAGGATAAATACAATCTATATAGGAAAAAAGGAACAGTGTAATTCCTCTCCCGTATGAATGGGGAAACATTTGAGATACCCAAGAGGAGATACATCAGAGATACAATTTGGAGTTTGATTGTGGAGGCTCTTTATTTATTTATTTATTTGTTTTTTTGAGCCAGAGTCTTGCTTTGTTGTCCAGGCTAGAGTGAGTGCTATGGCATCAGCCTAGCTCAAACTCCTGGGCTCAAGCAATCCTCCTGCCTCAGCCTCCCGAGTAGCTGGGACTACAGGCATGTGCCACCATGCCCGGTTAATTTTTTCTATATATATTAGTTGGCCAATTATTTTCTATTTGTAGTAGAGATGGGGTCTCGCTCTTGCTCAGTCTGGTTTTGAACTCCTGACCTCGAGCAATCCACCCGCCTCAGCCTCGCAGAGTGCTAGGATTGCAGGCGTGAGCCACCGCGCCCGGCCTGTGTGGAGGCTTTGTAATGCTCTCCTGAGATATCTGAGTTTTTCCAATAAGCCAGAACATAAATGTTGCTGGTTATTTAGGGCTGTTACCCATGGAGTACCCAGCTTCATGAGTGGGGTGAGCAACAGTCACTAGTGTGTCCTTGTAGAAGCTCACTGACCCCCAGTCAGGGGTTCCACAGTAGGTTGGCGCTGAGAATTCACGACCTTCAAAGTCCTTCCCAATAACGGGTATTAAAGGGATTGTTGAGAATTCTGAGTGATGGAGGAACAAGATGGAATCTAGAAAGACTGAGCCTAGTGAAACATGTAGGTTGGAGGAGGAAAATATACAGGTTGAATGGCCACTCAGGAAGCTAATGCAGTTGTGTAATCTGTGGGTCAAGGTTACCCGCACCCCTGTCCTTCAGGAGCTATTGCAGACCTTGGAGTCTACAGGCACACATGCATTTTCTCAACAAATGGTTATTAAAAGTACAGTTTCTATTATGTAAAGGTCTGCCTATATTATCTAATCCTTTTCAAGATGTATTGCACTATAATTTACATATAGTAAAATTCTCTTTTTTAGGTGTACAGTTATGTGAATTTTGATAAACACATGCAGTTGTGTAACTACCACTGGAATCCAGAGTTAGAATATTTACATCCAGCCGGAAACGGTAACTCATGCCTGTAATTGTAGCACGTTGGGAAGCCAAGGTGGGAAGACTGCTTGAGGCCAGGAGTTCGAGACCAGACTGAGCAAGAGCAGGACCCTGTTTCTACAAAAGATACAAGAATTAGCCGAGTGTGGTGTTGTGGGTCTATAGTCCCACCTACTCTGGTCATGAAGGCAGGAGGATTGCTTGAGCCCAGGAGTTTGAGGCTGCAGTGAGCTATGATGACGCCACCACACTCTAGCTCGAACAACAGAATGAGAGCCTGTCTCAAAACAACAACAACCTCTCCCCTCCAAAAACACAAAAGAATATTTCCATCCAGGAAGTTCCTTACATAGTGAATTTCCTTCCCTCTTCCCAGCCCCTGGCAACCACTGATCTGTTTTCTGTTCCTGTAGCTTTGCCTGTTCTGCAATGTTGAATCATACAGTAAATGGACTTGTGAGTCTGACTTCTTTCAGCATAATTCCTTTTTAATATTCATCTATGTTGTTGCATGTTTTACTAATTTTTCCTTTTGAGTAGTATTCAACTGATAGGTATAGAACAATTTATCTATTCACCCCTTAGTAGACACTTCAGTTGTTTCTAGTTTTTGATGTTTATCTCATACTTTTTTAAATGTAAAAACTAATATTCTTGAAAAGATGGAAAACATATCTAATAAGTATAGGTAGTATATATGAAATGGAACTAGTTGTCCAAGAACTTGGAAATTGTGAAGTGAGAGGCAGACACACTATAAATTTAGCATGAAATGGAAAAAGCAACACCCGTCAAATTGCCTCAGTAGGGGTCCTTAACCTGGGTTCCACAAATTGCTGGTGTATGTAGATAGAATTCAGGAGATCTGGGTCAGCGGATGGGAAAAATATTACATCTTTATTTATACAAACCTCTGGTTGCAATCTAGCCTTTCCTTAAATTCTGAATGTAGACAACAAGCCAGAGTAGCTATTAGCAGTACCTGCGACTTTGTCACTAACAGCAATCACAGATATTTTCACATCACATCTAGTTGATGGATATATTTTGAAATAGCCTTCATACTCTACTTCGAAATGATGGTAGTTATGAGACTCAGTGCTAGATTTTGTAACTAATAAAGATGCATGCATATTACTGCATCACAATTTGAAAGATATTTTAATGATGGCATTTCAATGCAGTTGATTCCCATTGTATTCCTCTGTATTAATGTTATGCACAATGAGGCAAGGAGAAGAACGGACACTGGGCCAGCAAGGCGGGGCTGTGATCTAATCGAATCTACTAGCATGTGTGAAGAAAGAAAATGGCATTCATCCCTGGGCTTTGTTAACAGTGAAAGGAAAGGGAGTTGTAGTGTTGGCTGTTGGGATGGAAGATTTATAGTCATGTGGGCAGGACTTCCCTTGGAGTAGGAAAGAGTGCTGCAGAAACTTCCCACACAGATGTGCCATAAAGAGAACACATCCATTATCTGAGTTTCTTATGGAGTTTTACTGCGCTGAAATTCTTACTTATACTTTAGTGTTTGTGAACTTGGTTAGTGGAAATCATGTCTGAGGGTTCCAATAAAACTGTGATTCAGAGCCTCCACAGTGGAGTTTGGGCACTGGCCAGCCAAGTGAGTTGGTGGTTTCATTCAGGTAATGCCATCTAGGGTAGAGCCAGCTGGGCTCCCCTGGAGACACTCTGATCTCAGCAAGCACCTGTCCTACAGTGTCCATAAAAGTGATCTGGGCTGGCTTAGTGTCACTAGATATAGAAAGAAGGGATGGATGCAGCAGACAGTGTTAAGCAAGGATTGATGCCAGAGGGACAGGGTGCTGAGCACGATGGAGGTGTCAAAATGATTCTCTAGTTTAGAACCTGAGAGGACTAGAGAGGGGCTCTCTGACAGAGACATTAGACAGTGCATCAAAGTAACAAATGAGTAAACTCAAGATTTCATTTATGAAAAGGGTAGCAATTAGCTGGGCATGGTGGCACATGCCTGTAGTCCCAGCTACTTGGGAGGCTGAGGCAGAAGGATTGCTTGAGTCTCAGAGTTGCTGTGAGCTAGGCTGACCACCTAGCACTTTAGCCTGGGCAACAGAGTGAGACTCTATCTCAAAAAAAAAGGGGTGGGGGTAGTAATTAATGTTTACAGGCAGAGGCTAAGACAGCAATGCAAGTTTAGCTTTAATTAGATGTCTCTGTAACTATCGCATGCCTTCCTAAAACAAGGTCTTCAGTGTCCTGGAAGAGGCTGTCTTGGACACATAGACCATGAGAATGGAACAATGGAAGAATTCTGCTTTGTCACTTGGAGAAGTAGTTGACAGGACCCCAAGACCTACTAAGTGAACAAAAGGGATTGACCTTTGGCTTCTCTCCTTTATCCTGCACATGCAAAGTCCTCCCTCTTCTCTGACTCTTCAGGCTTGCTGCTCACTTGTGCACACTGCCCCTTAGATCACTCCTCTGCTCATTCCTTCCTCTGCATCCCAGACAGCTTCAATCCATTGTTCCTGAATTCACCTGTATCCTCCACCAGTGCTCTACGTGCCCTCTGTACTTATTCATCTGAGTCGGAATCTGGGCTCTCCCAACAACTGCACTTCTCTTGAGCTTTCTTCGGTGGGACCAGTTGTCCTGCCTGATCAACAGATTCTGCAGCCTTCAGCACTCCCAGTTGGGGTTCACTTGTCTGCCCTCCCAGCCTGTGTCCCATGCTCAGTCGTTTTAGTGTTTCTCGCGCCAGGCACCCTGGATGTCTCATGCCGTTAATCTTCTGCCATTTCCCCATCCTGAGTGTCCCCCACCCACTGATTGGACAGCATCCATGGAAGCATGGCTGAAATCTAGGAGAGTTATTCCTGCATTTTCCTCCTGAATCCTTATGGTTTCATGTCTTACATTTAAGTCTTTTATCCATCTCGAATTAATTTTTGTGACTGGTGAGAGAGAGGGGTCTTGTTTCATTCTTTTGCCTGTGGCTATCCAATTTTTTCAGCACCATTTATTGAATAGGGCTTATTTTCCCCAGTGTATGTTGTCATCTGCTTTGTCAAAAAATCAGATGGCTGTAGGTAGGTGGTTTTATATCTGAGTTCTCTATTTTGTTCTATTGATCTATGTCTCTATTTTTGTACCAATACCATGTTTGGGTTCCTATAGACTTGTAGTATAGTTTGAAGTCTGGAAATGTGATGCCTCCAGATTTATTCTTTTTGCTTAAGATTGCTTTGGCTACTCTGGCTTTTTTCTGGTTCCGAATGAAGTGTGGAATTATTTTTTCTAGGTCTGTGAAGTGTGACATTGGTATTTTGATGGTTATTGTATTGAATCTGTAAATCATTTTGGGTAGTACGGACATTTTAACAATGTTGATTCTACCAATCCATGAACATAATATGTTTTTCCATTTGTTTGTGTCCTCTCTGATTTCTTTCCTCAATGTTTTGTAGTTTTCCTTGCAGAGATCTTTCACCTCCTTGTTAAGTATATTCCTAGGTATTTTATTTTCTTTGTAGCTATTGTGAATGGCATTGAGTCTTTGATTTGACTCTGAGTTTGACTGTTATTGGTATATAGAAATGCTGGTGATTTATGTACATTGATTTTGTATCCTGAGATTTTGATGATTTATCAATTCCAGAAGTCTGTTGGTGGAGTCTTTGGGGTTTTCTAGGTACAAGATCATGTCATCAGCAAAGAGTGATAGTTTGACCTCCTCTTTTTCTATTTGGATACTGTTTCTTTCTTTCTTTTACCTGATTGCTCTGGCTAGGACTTTCAGCATTATGTTGAATAGAAGTGGTGGCAGTGGGCTCCATTGTCTTGTTCCAGTTCTTATAAGGAATGTTTTCAACTTTTCCCCATTCAGCATAATGGCTGTGGGTTTGTCATGTGTGGATTTTACAATTTTTAGATATGTTCCTCCTATGCCTAGTATATTGTGGGTTTTTATCATGAAAGTGTGCTGAATTTTGTTGAATGCTTTTTCTTTATCTATTCAGATGATCATAGGGTCTTTGCTTTTGCTTCTGTTTATGTAGTGAATCACATTTATTGATTTACATATGTTGAACCATCCTTGCATCCCTGGGAGGAAGCTCACTTTATCATGGTAGATTTTTCTTTTTGGTTGTGCTGCTGAATTCATATTTTATTGAGGATTTTTGCATCTATATTCATAAGGGATATTGGTCTGTTGTGTCCTTTCCTGGCTTTGGTATCAATGTATATTGGCTTCATAGAATAAGTTGGGAAGAATTCACTCCTTCTTATGTTATGAAATAATTTCTGTAGTATGGGTACCACCTCTTCTTTATAGGTTTGGTAGAATTCGCCTGTGAGTCCATCTGGTTCAGGGCTTTTTTTGTTGTTGTTGGAAGATTTTTTTATTATGGCTTGGATTTCATTGTTCATTATTGGTTTGTTCAGGAATTCTATTTCTTCCTGATTGAGTCTTGGGATGTTGTGTGTTTCTAGGAATTAGTCCATTCCATCTATGTTTTCTAGTTTATGTGCATAGAGATTTTCATAATATTCATGGATGTTTTGTATTTCTGTGGTATCAGTTGTAATGTCTCCTTTCTCATTTCTGATTGAGGTTATTTAGGTGCTTTCTCTTCTATTGCTGGTTAATCTAACAAGCAATATGTCGATCTTGTTTAACTTTTCAAAGAACCAACTTTTTGTTTTGTTTATCTTCTATATTACTTCTTTGATTTACATTTCATTTGTTTCTGCTCTGAGCTTTGTTATTTCTTTTCTTCTGCTGGCTTTGGGTTTAGTTTGCTCTTTCTTTTCCAGTTCATGGAGATGTGACATTAGGTTGCCAATTTGCAATCTTTCTGTCTTTTTGATGTAGGATTTAAGGCTATGAATTTTTCCCCAAGGGATGCTTTTGCTGAGTTCCATAAATTTTTGATAGCTTGTGTCCTTTTTTGTCTTTCAAAGAAGCTTTTGATTTCCATCTTAATTTCCTTCTTGACCCAATAATCATTCAGCATCAAGTTGTTTAATTTCCATGAGTTTATGTAGGTTCAAATGTTTCTCTTGTGATTGATTTCTAGTTTTATTTCACTGTGATCTGAGAAGGTACATGGTATGTATTTTTTCTTTGGATTTGTTCAGACCTGTTTTGTGGCCTAAGATATGATCAATCTTGGAGAATGTCCCATGTGCTGCTGAGAAGAATATATATTTGGTAACTTTGGGGTAGAATGTTCTATAAATGTCTGTTTTATTTAGAGTCTGGTTCAGGTCCAGGGTTTATTTATTTTCTGCTTTGATGATTTGTCCAGCTCTGACAATGGGGTGTTGAAGTTCCCAGCTATTATGATGCTGTATTTATCTTTAGCTTTGCCTAGCTCTAGTAAAATTTGCTTTATGTATCTGGGAGCTGATGTGTTAGGTGTATATATATTTAGGATGGTTATGTCTTCTTGTTGAATTGCTCCCTTTATCATTATATAATGACCCTTTTTGTCTTTCTTTACATTTGTTGATTTAAAGTCAATTGATATGAGAATAGCTATATCTGCTCTTTTGGTTTCCATTTGTGTGGAATCTTTTTTCCCATCCTTTCATATGAAGACTATGTGTGTCCTTCGGTTTAGATGTCTTTCCTAGAGACAGCAGATGTTTAGGTTGTGTTTTTTTTATTCATTCAGCTGGCCTATGTCCTTTGAGTGATGCATTTAAACTAGTACTGTTAAGAGATAGAATTGATATATGGAATCTGTTCTGTTCATCATGTTGGGTAGTACCTTGTTCCTTTGTTTCTCTTCTTGTGTTATTGTTTTATAAGAGTTGTGAGCTTTAGCTTTTGTGGGTGATTTTGTACTGGTGAGTATGTATTATGCTGATCCATGTATAAAGCAGTCCTGAGTATTTCCTGCAGAGCAGGTCTGGTCATGACAAATTTCCTCAGTGTTTGCTTTTCTGAAAAGGTCCTAATTTCTTCATCATAAGTGAAACTAAGATTTGCAGGATGTAAGATTTTAGGCTGGCAGTTGTTCTGTTTAAGAAGATTTAAGATGGCTTGTAAGGTTTCCACTGAGAAATATGCTGTTAGCATGATGGACTTTCCTTTGTAGGTCAGTTGTTCCTTACATCTAGCTGCTTGCAGAATTTTCTCCTTCATTTTGACTTTAGCCAGATTGATTACTATGTGTCTTGGAGATGTCCTGTTTGCTATGGATCTTCCCTATTCCCTCTCCCATGTTTCTTACTTTTTGCTTCCACAACTCCCAACTGAGTTCAAAATTTCAATGCTAATCATATAGGCTTTTGCAATTATATCTCAGTTGATCTCCTTACTGCTAATCTATTTTCCATATAATCTTTTCTATAAGCTACTGCCAAATTAATCTTCTTAATGCATACCTCTCATTATATCACATTTTCTCTTCTAAAGCTTTTTGTTCACTCTCTGTGTCCAGCCAAATAAAATCTAATGTCCTTTGCCTGACATTCAGGATAGTTGTGACTTGGTTCTACTCCACCCCCATTTATTGCTATGATCCTTCAAAACCCAGCTGAGTTCTGGACAGATCCTGGGACTGGCCACCCCCATGCCCTTATCCATTTCCTCATCCATTCCCCCTCACACTGCTAACTGCCCAGAGGAGCAAACACCAGCAAAGTGTTGATGAAGGCAGTGGCTACAGAGAGAAAAGGCCAGATGAGAGACAGTTATGGAGTTGGAAATAAGACACTCTGTTGACATCAGGAATGGAAAGTTAGTGAGAGAGAAGAGCTGATAATGACTCAAGTATTTTATTTAGCTAAGGAGAGTACTGAGATAGTAAAACCATTAGCTTATATAGTTAGAAATATGAAAGAAAATGAATCTAGTTTTGGACATGTTGAAGTGGAGAGGTGGATACGCAGGCATCCATGTCTAGAGGACATCTGGACATGACAGCCTGGGAGATGTAGTTTGGAAGGGACCAGGCTGGAGATGGAGATCAAGATCACTAACATGAGAGTTGGATTATGGCATTGGAGGTCACCAGTAGATTTTAACAACAAGAAGTCCGAGGATAGAGCTCTGGGCTAAACCAACCTTTTTTCAGCCAGTAATAAAAGCAAGAGAAGCCTCAAGTAGAGGTTTTCCCAGGCAGAAGTTAACTCTCCTGTGAAGTGCTTTGTGCCTGTCTCAAACATTTATGCCACTCCATCCATAGTTTGTGTTCACAATTTCTCCTTCTTGGGCCATAACTTCTTATCATTTGTGTCCCCAGTACCTAGTGGAGGGCCTGGCACTCAGAAAATGCCCAGTAAATGCTTACTGAAAAATTTAATAATAAATTAATGGAGTCACCTCCAGTTGCAGCCAGGTCTTGCTTTTTTTTCTTAGTGACCCAACACTTGCATTGCTCTCGAAACCTGACTTCTGGCATTTCTTATTACAGCTTGACAATCCAAGTGCCATCTTCCTGTGTTCCTGATCGCATGTGCCAGACTGAGCCAGATGGACTGAGCCCTGGTGCTCCTCATTCCATCCCTTACCATGCCCTTGTTGCCCTGCCCACTCTTTTTGTCCACTTCCATTGCCACCCAATTCATTTACCATGGGCTTCTGTATTTGCCTGAGGACTCATTTCTTCATCTTTGATTTCAGACTCAAATGTAAAGTTCCTTTATTATGGTTCAGCAAGATGGGCAGAAGCCTTTTCCCCTGATATTTAATTGTCTCTAAAATGTGCATTCTAGAAGACATATTTGCCTAACTTACATAGCTTAAAACAGATTTGGAAACTGAAACAAATTTCTTTGTTCTGAGTTTTTTTTTTTTGGTAACAGAGATAGGATTTTGCTCTGTTGCTTAGGCTTTCACTGTTGGAGAGCAGTGACACAATCATATAGCTCACTGTAGCCTTGAATTCCTGGGCTCAAGTGATCCTCCTACCTCAGCCTCGCCAGTAGCTGTGACTATAGGCATGTGCCACCATGCTCAGCTATTTTTTTAATTTTTTGTAGAGACAGGATCTCACTATTTTGCCCAGGCTGGTCTCGAACTCCTGGCCTCAAATGATCTTCCTGCCTTGGCCTCTCAAAGTGCTGGCATTATAAGTATGAGCCACTTCACCCTGGCCAATTCTGAGTTTTTAGATGAAATTTTTGTATTTTGGGGATGAGATGAGCAACTTTTTTCTCCTTCCTAACAACACATCATGCATCAGTGTTTCTCCAAGTGAGTGCCCCAGTCCAAGAGCATTCCCTGGGAACTTACTAGAAACGTAATTTCCAGGATGCTCCTCTATACTCACCGAATCTGAAACTTTGAAGCTGAGGCCTGGCAATCTGTGTTTCAACATGCCTTCCAGATGATTCTGATGTTAAAGTTTGAAAACCATTGTCTTAGATGCAGCTAATGCTCAGAAGTGAGGTTTGGCTGTGAAATCTAGAGTCTGGTTTCTTTAAAAACTTTGTCACTTTCTTAGGTGGGTAACCTTGGCCTAGCCACTTAACCTCTCTGGATCTTTTTTTTCCTCTAGAAGATAACATTTTGGGGTCAGTTGATCTTAAACTGTAGTTATATTATCCTATGGCACCCTGAACACCTCTAAAAACAACAAAAGCAAATTCTCATGGTATTAGTTAGCATGGCAGAGCTTCAGGGATGACTAGGATCATTAAACGAGCTAGGCTGACATGTGATCTTGTGCATGGCTACCCTCTAACATGGTTCCCTCTAACATTTCTCAGAAAAGTCCATTTGGCCAGGTGTCTATGAGGCAAATAGGAACCTCCTTGCCTCCATTAATCAGGTACCAAAGTTCTGTGTTAAGCGAGGCAAAAAGAATGAGCTATGTCATGTGGATTCTCTTTAACTTGCATAGAAAGAACTGTTTGCAGATATTAGTAGCTTAGGAAGGCTGGTGCACAAACAATGATCAACCCAGATTTCAACAGGCAAAAGAATTACCCAGATAGCAACTGAGTGCTGCCATGTTTCAGTTACTTATGAATTCAGTAGGGGAGCTTGTTGATTGTGCTCTCAATTCGAAGAGTTTAAACTACAAGGTCACCCTGAAAATGAGTGCTGCTTCTTGCAGAGAATCAAACTATGTCATTAGCTGCTTGTGTAGTCAATACAATTCCCTTGGAACACAATTCAGCTTCTATTCTTTTAATGCATATTCATGCCAACACTCTAATTCTTCAGTTGGGACAAATGTTTGCATACAAAACCAAAATTAATTTATCCATAGCTTTATTTGGGTCATGTATAACTCCACTTGGCCCTCTCCCCGCTGTGTAGTTCTGAGAACTGCTCCAAAGTGATCATGAAGATTAGCACTATTGCTGGCTGACTTGGATTAGCACTATTGCTGGCTGACAGCACAGCTGCAGGCAGTCCACAGCATATGCAATCTCTTATCTCCATTCCTCTGGGTGCTGTGAGGCTGCAGCCAGCTCCTGAGACAGGTAAGCTGCCTCCTCTTGCACTGTGCCCATCCCCTGGGGTCCCTCCTTCACTTCCAGCCCCATCTGGAGACCTCGAAGGTGGTAGACGCAGCATCTGTACGTACAGCTCCATATGGTGACTTACTGCCCAGTTTTCTAAAACTTTACCTACACGAGTAAGTGGAACACATCTGTGCATATTTGATTTTTGAAATCTCTTTGTTAGCAGGGTCAACTGAAGAAATACGGATTAAAAAACCCAGCTGGGACTCCTGTGTAAAGCGGGTAGTTTGAATTTTTGGTGCTACCACTTTTTTAAGCCTTCCAAGTATCTCCCCACTTTCTTACTCTAGAGCCATACCCAAATCTGTCCACACCCACCCTGGCTATAAGTGAAGGCTGGTAGGCAAAGAAATAATATTTCACTGGAGAGGGAGGCAATGTAGTATAGTTGGAAATGTATGGGCTTCGGATTTTCAGAAAATCTTGCTCTGAGTCCAAATCTGCCTGAGTGCAACTTGTACTGGCTGATTTGCCTGGGTTTTCTTACACAATCTATGAGGCTTAGTGTTGTTATCTGTTAAACAGTGACAAGAATAGCATCTGCCTATCAGGAAGGATTGAGTGTAACAACGGATAAGAAGCACGACACAGTCTGTGCCCCACAGTAATCCATAAACTTTGGTCCAGTCGGGTAGAGGTGATTGGGGAGGTTGGTAGACCTCCCCTAAGTTTTATTTAAACAATTTAATCTTTGGCTCTGTTTATTGTGGACATTCTACAGAGAAAGTTGCAAGCTCATGACTGTCTGGTTCCAGGTTCCAGCCTTTTGGATAGCAATCACTTTATCATGACTCAGTGTAAGACCCATTTCATTTTTTGCCCTATAGGCAAATACTGTCAAAATAAAATAAGTAAGTCCATCAGAATGTGGCTCTTTATTAGTTAACTTAGTAGTTTGCCTCTTGGTTTACGAAGCACGTAGAAATGTAAGAAATCAGTATGGCATTCAAATGATGGCCCCATTTATTTCAGTGGGACTCACTTTGCTGGATGATTGTCACTCACACTAGGTGGTTTGTGAAAATAAAGGAGGTGAATTGGCTCAAGGAGGAAGAGGAGTTTTGTTGTGTCTCTTAATGCTGCGAAATGTAATGAAGGTTGGTTCTCACCTTTTCCTAGCCATGCAAGGGTGAGACTCAAGGGGGAAAGAAGGATTGGAACTGGACCTTGTTGTTTATTTTAAACTGAGATAGAACTGTTTAAATCTTATTTCTAGATTGTGTTTGATGCAGATCCCAGCAAATAGGTCAAGGGTGACAGTTACATCAGCAGCCTTTAAACTTTGCCCTAATCTTTGAGCTTCTGTGAATTCAGAAGCTCATTTTTAGCAGATTCAACAGCTATGTGCTCATAAATGGGGAGCCTGGATTCCGGGCTGCAGCTAGTGAATGAGGCTGAGAACAACATTTGGTACCTAGATCAGTAGTTATGAAATTTTCTATTATGACATAGAAATCCTTTTTTGTTTTTAATGACAAAAAATTTCTGGGACCTGAACTTCTAACATCTATCCATTTAAAAACAAATCTATGACAAAAAGTTAATAAAAAGTCAGCAATGGGCTGGGTGCAGTGACTTACGCCTATAATCCTAGCACTCTGGAAGGCCAACGCGGGAGGATCGCTCGAGGTCAGGAGTTTGAGACCAGCCTGAGCAAGAGTGAGACCCTGTCTCTACTAAAAATAAAAAAAAAGTAACTGGCCAACTAAAAATATATAGAAAAAAATTAGCCAGGCATGGTGGTGCATGCCTGTAGTCCCAGCTACTTGGGAGGCTGAGGCAGGAGGATTGCTTGAGCCCAGGAGTTTGAGGTTGCTGTGAGCTGGGCTGATGCCACGGTACTCTAGCCCGGGCAACAGAGTGAGACTCTGTGGCAAAAAAAAAAAGTCAGCAATGCCTTGACATGACTTTGTATTTTATAAATGAAGTGTGTGCATGTGTGTTAGAAAAATATTAACACATTTCTGGAAGAATATCAACTTCAGATCACCTTAAATGCTTAGGCCAACAATTGGCAGGCCCTCTGCCATACCTTTGTGCTCTCAGACTCTGGAGGCCCAAGAGATGGTGAACGGTGTCCCTTTGGTCCTGTAGGGGAGCTCTGGCAGGGCTGTCCTGCCAGTGCCTGCATCTATGACAGTGTGCGGGCAGGGGGCCGGGCAGTTGGATCTGTGAGTCAGTGCCTCTCTGGAGGGTGAAGTGCAATCTTGGCTGCAAGAAAAGTTTGCAGCATAACCTTGTCCTTGAGCAAGTCAAACCTCCTGTTGGGAGAGTGTTTCAGGAACTGGGTTTATACACTTGAGATCAGAGGCATGTAAAACAGTGCTTGGTTGGCGATTCAGACCAAAATTGCCAAATACACCTGGGAAATGGAGAGATGTCCATGTTAGGTTGCATTGAAGAAGACTTCATGGAGGAGAATTTTTAGGGGGACCCAAAATAAACAATAAGATTCAAAGACACAGAAATGAAGGAGGGAGAAAAAGAGGGGAGTTCTATCACTGAAATGTTCATGACTCTGTCTATTTAATAGAACTTATTTTTACTCCTCCACTTTCCTTCTCTCTCTCTCTCTTCCTTTCCCCCTTCTCTCTCACACTTCCCCTTGTCCATCCTGCTAGCTTGCTGCCCCTTGTGGCTTGCTAGTACCTCTAGCAAAGACTGGGGAGAAGCACCAAGCAGTAGCACTTCCACAAGAGTATATTGAGTCAGATGGAATTTGCTCCTGCCTTAGCTGGGAGAATAGATGAAGGTGGGATCCTGGGCCCTCTTGACTATCCAGAATCTGAAGTCCATGGGCGGGTTCAGTGCTCACTTTTTAGGGCTGCAGGTATAATTGTTCTGGAAACCCACTCTGGCTCTCTCCTGCTAGGTACCTCCTGATTTTGCCCTGTTGTGATTGCACTAGGTGTTGCCCAAGTAGCTTTTGGAGCTAAATCAGAGATTAAGATCCAAATCTCTGAGGCAGCCAGCCTGTGCTCCGAGCTAGGTTCATGGGAGGAGGCTGCACTGTGCCCGCTGTCCCTGCCTGGACGTTCTCCAGCCTGGAAGGGGGCCTCCTTGCTTTCTCCAGGGCTGTGTGCAACAGGCCCACGACTGTCTGAAGAGGAATGGGCTTGGGAGCCAGGAGCCAGTGAGAAACAGGAAGCATGCCTGGGGCCCTGGTACACCATGTTCGGTTGGATTCTTGGCTGGGATTTGACATTCAAAGCCATGGAGTTTACTTTGCTTGTTCTTTCAGCCTAGGGCTTGGACTTTCTGAAAAAGCTGTATTGAAAAAAATGGTGCAAATGAGGTTGGGGGATTATCTGGGGATTTCAACAATGGTTGATTCCCTTTAAGAAGGATAATCTGGACTTGGATGTATAAGGGTTGCAATTTCAAGTCTTCTGTGGGCTGCAGGGGGCCAAACAGCAGATGAAAACAGTGAATAGAAGAGAATGATGTCTACACAGGAGGGGACGTGTCTTTCTTTCAGGGCTCCGGAAAATTGTCCTCTCTTTGTGGCTTCCCGTGAGCTCTAGCGCCGGGAGCTGTCGGATTGGCAGGGAACCCGGGGTGAGAGGCTCTCAGGAAATGGTCCCTTTCTAAAAGACAGAGCACACTCCTCATTCAGGGCTGTCTTGCTGGGCTGTCACTGTGACTGTGAACCTTTCTGGATGTTTGTATCTCTGTTTAGCTCTGGGATTTCTCTCATGCATTAGCAGAATTCAGTGTTCTCTGTTCTTGCGGGGAAAATCTTAGCTACATCATATTAAGTTGTCCCCAGCATTTCCAGTGGCTCCCCGGTCCCACGTGGAGGACAAGCTGGGGTGTCTTGTGCCTGGATAAGGATAGTGTGGTGTAGAGGAAGCAGCAGCCAGCACTCAAATCCTGCCTTTACCACCCTCTAGATGTGTGGACAAGTTTCCGGTCTTCCAGAGTTTCCGGTTCCTCTTCCTCATGGCTAAAGATTGATAAGGATTGGAGGAAACAAGGTCTGGAAAGCACAGGTTTAACGAAGAGAACCAGCTCTCAGTCTGTTCTTTCCTTTTCTCAGTAGAACTGCTTCTCCTAAAACCTCTTTTCAGTGTGTTGTCTTCTTTCAGCCAGGCCCTCTTTTTTTAGCTGCAGAATTGTGGAAATCTAGAATGCCTGGTCTGGAAGGCACCTTAGCAGTCACCAAATACCACCTATGCACTTTACAGATTAAAAACAGGTTCGGGGAGGTGCTTGCCTAGAGCAATGCCTACCTAGCAGGCATTTATCGAGGGCTTGCTATGTGCTTGGCATTGCTCATTTAATCTTTGCAACGACCTTGTGAGGTGGTTACTCTTCTTCCCTGTGTTTTTTGGATGAGAAATGGGGACACCAAGGCCACACAAATCTTCAGTGAGGAAACTAGGACTGGAACTAGGATACGCTCTCCAAATTCATCTTTTCTCTGCTCAAGGTTGCCTTTCCCACACCATGAAGGGATCCCTACCTCAAGGTCATGAACAGGACACCCCCTCAAGATCCTTTCTTTGAGGTCAAGAAAGGTCGTTAACTAAATCCATGAGAGCACCATCAACAGAGACAGTTTTAGATTTTCTTTTTCTTATTATTTTTTAAATGATAGATCTTACTTTTTTTTTTTTTTTTTAGAGTCCAGCAGCTTTTATTAGGTTTGTCTCCTATACCATGCATTCATAGGGAATAGATTCTGGCAGCTCAAGGTCCTTTCTTTGCTTCTCACAGGTGTGCTATGCCTATTACGCCATGATTTCATAGGGAACAGGTCCTAGCACCTCAGGCTCCTTTCTGTTACTTCTCACAAAGTGTGAAACACCTATTATGCCATGAATTCATAGGGAATAGGTTCTAGCAGCTCGGGCTCCTTTCCACTGGTTCTCACAAAGTGTGCTTCTCTGAGTGGAGCAGGCTGTCGCTTCAGTTGAACCCAGGTACCTTTCTCTTTGGCTTCCTTCTTTTTCTGATCATTTTCCTTCACACGCTTCAGGAAGCTATCTCGGCTCTTAGAGTGCTTAATGTGCTCGATACGTACATTAATCCTCTTGGCAAGAATCTTGCCCTTAACTTGTTTATTTACAACAATTCCAACAGCATGCTGGGTAAGATTGTAGACTCTTCCAGTTTTGCCATGGTAACATTTGTGGGGCCTTTTTGAACAGTACCCATTCTCTTGATGTCTACAATGTCACCTTTCTTGTAGATTCGCATGTATAACATTTGTGGGGCCTTTTTGAACAGTACCCATTCCCTTGATGTCTACAATGTCACCTTTCTTGTAGATTCGCATGTATGTGGCCAAAGGAACAACTCCATGTTTTCTAAAATGGCCTACAGAACATGTATCGGGTGCCTCTCCTCTTTCCCTTTGTGTTCGTCATTTTGGCAAATTACTGGAAGATGGCGGTTCCGGCCGAAAGGCGATCTTACTTTTTTTTAAAGAATAGGTTGAGGAATACAAAAAAATAAGCAGAAAATACAGAGGTAAGTAGAGATTGGAGGAAACAGAGTGTGGAAAGCAGCAAAAAGAACCACTCTCACCACTCTTTCCTTTCTTCGCTTGGAGACCTTCTCATAAAACTTCAATGTGTTGCCTTCCTTCACCTGGGTCTTATTCTTTATGCCCTACATCTCATATATCCTCTGGTTTTTAATCTTTTATATACCATTTATCCCCATATATTCCCTCAACCCCTCACCCCATAGATCCCCCCGTTACTAACATCTGGTGTTAGTGTGGCACATCTGTTATAATTGATGAGCCAGTATTGATACCTTATTATTAACTGAAGTCCACAGTTGACATTAAGATTCACTCTGTGTGGTGTGGGGTTTTAACAAATGTATGATGACATGTATGCACCCTTACAGTGTCGCACATGGTGTTCCCACTGCCTTAACTGCCCCCTCGCACCTGTGCTCCACCTATTCACCCTTCCCTCTATCCCCTCCTCCTCCCAATCTTTGGCAACCACTGATTTTTTTCCTGTCTCCATAGTTTTGCCTCTTCCAGAATGGCATAGAGTTGAAATCATGCAGTATGTAGCCTTTTCAGGTTGGCTTTATTTCTTTTTATTGCTGAATAGTACTCCATTGTACAGATGCACCAACAATTTGTTTACCCACTCACCTCTCGAAGGACATCTTTTTTGCTTCCAAGTTTTGGCATCAACTGTGTCAAATTAGAAATAAAGCTACAATCAATATTCGTGCACAGAGTTTTGTGTGGTAGAAATGGTTTCTGATTGGCAGCTAGAATGTCTGACTCAGCTGTAAGAACAAACTCTATTTCTCCAATTACACTTGTTCATTTTAGCCTGGTTTTGTTCACCTACCGCACATAAAGATTTCTCAGTTCCCCAATCACGTGCTTCTACATTTAAGAGAAATAAGCCATATTATATAACTGGCAGAAGTCTGGGGCTTGGGGACCTCGCAGGGCCCAAGTTCATACAATGTCCCTGTGGGCCAGACTTAATTAGATTTGGGGGAGCTTGATTGCCCTCAGAGCCATCAGCAACCATGAAGCCTTAACTGAACAGAAGGTTCTGGAACATGGCAGGCCGTTCATGGCACTTTGGCCATAGGCTAGCTTCTTAGTGGCTTTCAGTTCCATTGTTCCTTCCCCTGAAGCTGGCTTGGGAAAGGACAGCTTCTCAACTGCCAATGTTCTGCAGGGTGCCGCTCAGGTGTGGGAGCGCAGTGGTGAGAACTGTTAGGAAAGACATTTATTTGGGGTGAGGGAAGGGACGGGGGGACTTAATCCCTATGTGGACCCAGAGGGAAATACCCAAATGTTAACGTGTGGCCCTCACTATTCAGGCAGTGGGGCTGTGGAATCTGTCACTGCTTCCCAATCACTCTGCTGACTCAGTCCTGCCCCTTTCTTTTATGTGAGGGCTGAGGTGGGTAAGATTCTCATCTTCTGTTTGCTCCTATTTTTACACAGCCATTTCTTCTCTCTTCTAAGATTCAACTTTTATCTGCCTCAATAAAAAAGAACCTTTCTAGAAAGAACTCCCCCGGATAGTCGTATGAGCGATGGCAATACATTTTGTTCCAAGCCATTAGGTTTCTCCGTTTCTTATTTTTTTTTTTTTTGAGACAGAGTCTCACTTTATTGCCCAGGCTAGAGTGAGTGCTGTGGCATCAGCCTAGCTCACAGCAACCTCAAACTCCTGGGCTCAAGCAATCCTGCTGCCTCAGCCTCCCAAGTAGCTGGGACTACAGGCATGCGCCACCATGCCTAGCTAATTTTTTTTTCTATATATATTAGTTGGCCAATTAATTTCTTTCTATTTATAGTAGAGATGGGGTCTCACTCTTGCTCAGGCTGGTCTCGAACTCCTGAGCTCAAACGATCCGCCCACCTCGGCCTCCCAGAGAGCTAGGATTACAGGCTTGAGCCACCGCGCCCGGCCTCCATTTCTTATTATTTTCCATTCTTTTCAATAATCTTAGTTAACTTTAAATGAAAATAAAAATATGGTCCCAAGGCCATTTGGGAACGAATTTCCTGGGGCAATCGAATACTCCTTTCTTCGATTGCTAATAGTGGAAATAAAGAAAGAAATGGAAGTAAGCAAAGGCCAAAATAAAATGAAGCAGACACTATTTTCCTAGTGGTATAGATGAAGGAGCCCTGGTGACGCACACGTTCTAATGAGCCATGTGTGAAAATGCACACGTATGTGTGTCTACGTTTATGAACCTGGATGTCTAGATACAGTTTCCCATTGGGCAACACCTCCATAAATGGACCCAATCAGAGATGGGTTAGTGGGTGGCTATGAGGGTTGTGGGCAGAGGAGAAGAGGCAGCACTCAGAGACGCTGGACATTGATTCCTGGGGCAGAGGAGCAGAAATGCAAACCTTGTTGGACCTCTCTGCACAGGAGACAGCTCTGTATCAGGGACTGGAGCAGATGCAGGCGATGGGGAAATGTTTGGTGGCCAGGCCCTGTCCTTTTCTGCCTGAATAAGGCTGTCAGAATAATTTGTGTGCAAGTGTATTTAATGTCGGAGCTGAACCCAAGACTGAGGTCCCCAACCAAGAAGGTTGATTAACAGAATGCATGCACCAAGGTCCTCCGTACTTTTTAGTGTAAAGCATAGTTAAATGCAAAGTCAAGGCCAATTGGATGCCTTAATTACAACTCATAAATATTAAAAAATAATGACAGAATTAGGGTTTAGCTTTGAGATAGATGGCAATGAGGTTTTCATCTGTGCCTATGGTGGAAATTTAATTGCATTTTCTATATTGATAATGACAGCATCTAGTGTGTAGTAAGATAAAAATTATTCATCAAATGCACTATCCATTGGCAGGTTACTGCAGAAGGCCTCGATGTAAACAAATATCTGTCTGGAGTGGACACAGAAGAGGAGTCTAGGACTCTAATGAATTTGACATTATTCCCTCTTGGAGCACTGATTTCTTCTTAGGACTATATCTGACTTTCAAACGTCCCTTTTTGGTGTATACACTCTAAACAATTCCACAGGGGAAAATATATTGTAACTCTAGAAAAATTCCCGTGCAGCTTTGTTACCCATGGTCCTATGGACTAAACCCCACAGGGTCTCCTTCACCCTTTCTGTCCCCATTCGAGGAAGGGGGTGGGACAGACGTGGTGGGCCTGGGCTCGGCCCAGCTGGCAGTGTCAGGGCTGGGGTGTGAGATTACCCAGGATGTGAGGACACACTAGGCAGGAAATCCAGTTCATATCTGAAGGAGAACAAAGCGCAAAGTTATGTTAATATATCCAAAGCCTGATGATCAACAGTTAGCAGAAGCCAAAGTTCAGCGCCAAATCTCTGATGACAGAAAGCAGCATAGCCAGGAGGCGGGAGAATCCAGAAGCGAGAAAAAGAGGCGTTGGGAGGAAAACATGAGGGTCGCATGCCCGGCATCTGGGGTTTTATGTGGCCCTGAGTGAGTTTGGATGTCCTAAGTTCAAGGGGCTGGGGAAGGGCGGTGCCTTCCTTGCAAAACTGGGAATGTTAAAAGTGTGAGTGTGCATCTAAGGGCATGCCTGCCCAAGTGGGGCTTGAGCAATAGGTGCTTGTCATCTCGCATGAAAGGAGCCGAGAGGTGGGGGTTGCAGGTTTTTCTCCGTCCGGCCGTGGGGTCACAGGTCTGGGGACAGCTTCCCCAGGATTCTCTTGGCTTTCTCTGCCTCTTTCAAGATGGTCAACATAGCTGTCCCTATCATACCTTCTATAGCAACCCGAGGCAGGAAAAGGACATTTCTTTTTATCGGGGAGAGACACTTTTTCATGACATTCCCTCTGATTCTGTGAGGCAGCATTGGGCCACAAGCCAGGTCCTGGCCACAAGTGAGGGCAGGAAAGACAGTGTCTGGCATTTTCCGCTTTTATCAACCAGAAGGGAAGAAGGTCCCCTGTGGCAATCGTGAGGGTGAATGACAGCACCAGCCACAGCATTTGAACTCTCTGGAGCTTTTAAAGTCTTGTTTGGAAAATATAAAGAAATTGCAACCACACTGCAATCTCGCATCACAGCCAGCCTTGTCAATTGCTCTCCATCCTGGTTGAAAGAACCGTTATTGACTCACCAGAACTATTCTTGAAAACCCTAAATGTGAGGCCAACAGGAAGCTGGTATTTCCTTTCCTGCCACAGCTTGTAAGTGGCGGTGGCAGGACCTGGTTGAGAACTCTCTGCTAAGGAAGAACAAAGGTTTTGGGGGAAATGTAGGTATCAGTACTGGGGCACATGGAGGTTATGTGTTACATTACTCATCAGAGAATCTGTCACCTGCCAGCTACCACGTGGCAAATGTTCAATCCTCTAAATGAATCTCATATAGAAAATATTTCAGGTCCACTCCCAGAGCGCATGTTTCCCATGGCTTTCTCTGAATTCAACCAATGCTAGTGGCACTGCTATGTGTTCGTATGTCTAATAGCTTTAAAGCTATGAATCCTGTAGCAGGATTGAAATGTATACACAGTGTGCTGGATTGTTCCATGGTCAGCTCTGGCCACATTAGGAACTAGGTTTTTCAGAATCCTCATCCCTCTACGGATCCTAATGAGAGTTGGCCAGAAGAGAGACTTGCATGAGATTGGAGAAGCAGAAGGGAGGTAGTGGCCATTTTTCTCTGGGGCTGTTTGCAGGCGGATATCATGGCAGACAGATGAGCCATGCCCAGGGGGGCCCAGTCTATCCTCTCTCCATTCCTCTTAGTGTCCAGCTCTTCCTGGCCATAGAGCTGCAGTGGCTCACACCCCCTGCCCCCACAGCCAAGCCCCCCATTCCTGCCCACCTTGGGGCCGAGCAGCACTTGGCCTTCCTGCCCTGGTCCCCAGCAAGCTCTGATCAGCCCACCTGCCCAGTGCTTCAGGAGGACTAGGTGTGAGTCTTCTCCAGCACTCTCACTGTCCCTTCCAGGTTCTGGCCTTCCAGCTTCTTCCACAGTTGTGTCAGGTCTAATCCCTGTACTAAATCTCTTACTCCATGATATTTGTGGTGGCTCTACTTTCCTGGATAGAACTTGACTGATACATGCTGTTACTCAAATGTACAGAAAGTTGGCCTTCATTTGTTTTCGATAAGCGATGTTTGGAGCCCCACTTCTACCAATGGTGGGAAGTGGGGTGGGACATTATTTTGACTTGCCAAAGCAAGGAAACTGTCTCTTAGGGTTTAAAGCCATCATTTCTGGGTTGACTTAAGCTGTTTTGCACCTCCTTCCTCTTCCTCCTAAAATGTCCCTGGGTGCAGGGAGATCTACTCCTACTCCTGGTGGGACAGACCTCTCCCAGCATGCTGGGCTGTCCCTAGGAGTCCTGTGCTGCTCTCTTGAGGTATGGCTAGTTCTACATGGTCCTTTGGGCCAATGTGCTGGGACCTGCTGCTGAATTCCAAGACCCTGACATTTGCCTCCGTCAATGTGATGGCCACCCTCTCTGGCCACATCTTCTGACCCTAGGTCTTTGCTGGTCCTAATGTCATCTTAGCATCTCCATGTCCCCCTCTGGGGCTACCCTGGCTTTATGAATTCCATGCCAATGCTGTGAGGGAGTCAGGGAGCTATCTTAGAACCACCTAGAGGGCTTCTACCAGCAGGGAGGAAAAGGTTTCTAGAAGTTACCAGAAAGTTAAAGAGCGGAAGTGGTGAGAATGGAGCCATACCCTAGGAAAACAGGGACTTAACATGGAGACTTCTATAGTGGAATAGTTCCAAGAGTGACAGGCTCAAGGGTATGGCCCAGGAGTAAAGAGCAGGTATGGAATATACAGCAAAGGCCAATATTAGAGTAATCTCACCTTGTCCCTTGCTTGGGAGCAAGTTCAAGGAAGACTCTGGTAAACCACAGGGTTTGGGGGGAAACCAGAAGGAAGTTTAGAAGAGTGAACAATTGTGGGCTTTGTAAGTCAACTTCTTGAGCTTAAATCCTGCATCTAAGGTCAAAGGTATCTAGAGCCTTCCTTAAGCTTTGCTTTCCTTAGGTGTTAAATGGGGGGAAATGGCATCCCTTTTTAAGGACAATTGTGAAATATTCAGCAGATAGCAGGGGACTGGTGCTCAATAGTCACTGTCATTAACTGTCTGCATCATTCACCATCAGCTGTCAACTGTTAGAAAGGAAAGTGGTTAAAAACCAACCTCTGTATTTCCTTAAGATGTGCACCCCCCTCCACTTCCCCTTGCATTTTAAAATCCAGATGATTCATGCATTTGTTGTACTTGTTCCCATTTTTGGTCTTTTTTTCCTCTTGTTAAACCAATTGCACATTTCATGATTTATGGTACCATGAATCTAGGAAATATACACTCTTTGCATGTGCTTCAGGTAGGCACACAGGT
This sequence comes from Mirza zaza, assembly GCA_008750895.1. NCBI lineage: Eukaryota > Metazoa > Chordata > Mammalia > Primates > Cheirogaleidae > Mirza > Mirza zaza. The sequence continues at coordinate 56,236 of VSMD01101323.1, read as the reverse complement.
GCAGGGGCCAGTTTTTGGTGTCCCTTTATCTCCACTTTGCCCCTAGGTGGCATGCTCACTGCACCCATCATCGGAAACAAAAAAAATAACTTGGATTTCAGTGATAAAAGTATGGCTGAAACTTGGAAGCGGAAAAGAAATTAAGGTAATTTTGAATGGACTGATAATCAAAATGCAAAGTTTAAAAAACTGAGAATATCGTAACTTCACACAATACGTTCTGCTGCCATTATTTCTTTAAATAGCTACTTCACGGCATAAGGACATAAGCCCCTTGTGGGCAAGGACCGTGTTGCAAATCTTTCTATGTCCTGGACTTAGCCTAATGCCAGGCCGAGTGGATATCTTTCTAGTGAGTGATTTAAAAATTGAACCCAGAAAAGAGAAAGCTCCTTGTGAATTCATTATATGTGTTACGTAAATAAAAGACTAAGAAAAATCTTCAGAAAGATTGATGCCTCCTTTATGAAGAGTACAAGAAGAGATTAGCTTGAAACAGTAGCAAGAGGGATTCCAGTGAAACTTAAGGAGGAACTTCCTGACACAGAAGCTGTGAATCCTGAGAGTGGATGACCAAAGACAATACTGGCGTCCCCACCCTACTTTCATGTGTTGGAAGGTGCCTCCTGTTGGGGCTCAGAAAATAATACCCCAAAATGAAGGCCTCAGAAGCAAAAGATTTTCTCTGACCTCTCTTGCCCTTCTATCTGTCAGTCCCATTCTCCCCCAAGGCAAGCCACAGAAACTAATCCTTCTTCCCCAAGGTGGGTCATAGAAACCAGAGTCCTTTTCCCCTAAAGCCATCCATAAAACCTAAAAATACTACTCAGACTTTCTCTCCGCCCTATCTGTGTACAAAAGGTCATAAAGAAATTATCAGACCTACCCTGCTTGATTGCAGGTGATAAGACCCCCATGGGAATGTATGTTTCGAGAGGCCAAGAAGAATCTAGACAGGCAGGCCTTGCTGGGCTTCCCCACTTGGTCATTTAGCATTAGCTCATACTCTTTCTGTCCAATCATATTTCTACAAGGCTCTCTATATTTTGTTAAAGCTAAGCATAAAAGTGGACAATTTCCCCTGTATCTTTGGGTCTTCATTCTGAGGGCTGCCAGGTATACACATTAAATAAATTTGGATGCATTTTCTCCAATTAATCTACCTTTTGTGAGTTGATTTTTCAGCGAACCTGCAGAGCGCTACTTGCCTTTCAATGGGAGGGTAGGGCTAGTTGACCTTCCAATCTTGTTTCAACTCTCTTTGAGACTAAATATGTCTTCCTCACTTATTGCAAATCATTGCTGTTGTATTCTCCACCGGTGAAAGTTAGCCTTGACAATTCACCCCCCTCCTTTTTATTTTTTTTGTAGATTTCAAAGCATTTCATAGATATCTTCATTTTCATGGGCTGATGTGGATTTCCGTGTAGGTAGAAAACTCAGAAGCTGCAGAGCCTGAGCAAAGGGTTCAAGGTCTCACAGTGATTCAAACTGGGGACTCCCCCGCTCCCCACAGTCTGAGATCTGTTCTCTTTCAAAGATCATATGAGTTTTATAAATCAAATGAACAAAGAAAACTTGTTTTGCTCTGAAGGAAAAAAAAAAAAAGAACAAAAACAAACCAAAACCAATAGCAACTTTGCCTGACCTTTCCAGCTCCTGTAAGCCTCAGAGCTGTTGGCTGTACCTTGTAATAACTGTGATCTTTTGACTAAAAAAGAATGCTAATCAGCCCGGCTCTGCTGACCTCCATTTGTTATCCGGTTGCTAAGTGATAGCTCAAGATTAGCTGGCCATAGGTGAATGGAAATTTCTATCCTGTGCTTTTGTTTAGTGATGAAAAATAGTTTAGGGCATTGGAAGAAAGAAACTCACTTCTAGGTCATTGGCTCTTGAACTGTTTTTAAAGAGCTCTTCTCTGTCCCAACAAATGCAAAGACTGGAAAAGGCAATGAACAAGACAGTTTTCTGAGGTTCCCAAGTGCCCTCAATGTTGGCTTTTTCTTGTTCCTGTCATCATTTCCTTAGCTAGGGATAACTGTCTGGTCATGCGAAAGCCACAAGACAAACCATCAGCTTTATCTGTTGCTTAACTTCTCTACCCCTCACTCACTCCTCCATAAAAATGGAAACAAATAATAGGATCGATCCCTGGGATTGTTGTGAGGATAAAATCAGATGATAGTATGAACGATGCTTAACACAGTGCTTGCCCATAGAAAGAACCTGGTGCATATTGGATACTATTAATAGTAGTATTATCACCACGACCATTATCATGTGTCAGATTGTCTCTATGCTTCAGAGTGTTAGTATTCCAAAGGGAAATGCAGATTTATTTATTTTCCTCTCTTAATGACTGCCTGCAGTGCAGTAATTCTTGATCAGGCTGAGAACTCCTGAGTGACAGAGTCCACTGTGTCTGAAAGCTTTAGCTGTGCGTAGGTGTGCTATAGTCCCATGAGCTTCACCTTTGGTTTGCTCATCTGAAAAGGGTCAATAAACCTTGCAAGTGGCTGGGGGCGGTGGCTCATGCCTGTAAGCAGATTGCTCGAGGTCAGGAGTTCGAAACCAGCCTGAGCAAGAGCGAGACCCCATCTCTACTAGAAATAGAAAGAAATTAATTGGCCAACTAATATATAGAGAAAATATTAGCCAGGCATGGTGGTGCATGCCTGTAGTCTCAGCTACTCTGGAGGCTGAGGCAGCAGGATTGCTTGAGCCCAGGAGTTTGAGGTTGCTGTGAGCTAGGCTGATGCCACAACACTCACTCTAGCCTGGGCAACAAAGCAAGACTCTGTCTTAATAAAATAAAATAAAATAAACTTTGCAAGTGACACACAAGTTTAGAAAGGTCAGGTGGAGAGGTGGGTAGATCGAGTCCATATTCCCTTATATCCTTGCAATTACCAAAAGTAGTTTGAGGGTATCTCTGACTTGTAACTGTAAAGCATCTCATTAATCCACATGTAACATTGCACAGAGTTGATTTTGAATGAACTCTGTCAATAACCTGCTGCTTACAATTTTGATATGATAACAGTGTAATAAACATCCTTATACGTAGATATTTTCATAATTGTAAGACTGTGTCCTGAGGCAAAATCTTAGAAGCTGGGCTAAGGAATCTGGTTATCTTTTGATGGATCATTACAATGGCCACAAGATGCACCTGGTAGCAGATAGTATAGAGAATTTGTTTCCCTCTATTTTCTTTTTACTTCCTTTATAGTTTCTCTTGGTTTACTTCTTTTCCTAATACCTTGATTTGTGCGTAGGGCCAAATATTACTGGAATGTGTGAGAGAGCGAGAAAGAAAGAGAATATTCCTTTTAATTGTTGTCTTTATTTTTATTTCATTCCAGATTTGGGTTGTGGATTGGGTAGGTGGATTTTTAAGACTTTAAGTTCTAAACCAATCTTTCTAATTCTTAAGACTTTAAGTCCTGTACTAGCAACAATATAGTGGATATCACGACCCTTCCTTAGAATGCTCCAGATTATGTGGAAATTTTATTTCTCTTCATTTGCAAGAGAAACTCCTAGATGAAAAAGATCATCCCTTAGAAAAGCATGAATCTCCATCTCTTTAACCACTAATTTAGCTGCTCTCAAAGAAATGTGAAGAATGATTTGTTTGTGTCTTTTTCCTTCTGTGTCCACTTCTAACTAAGTGGCTCTTTCCAGTGTCTCTATTGCAAATTCTCAGATAAAGGAATTAACTGGACCAATTTTCACCATTGTCCCATTGTGGGCAGATCTTTGAACCAGTCTACCTCTTGGGCTTCTAGACAACTAGAGATGGTGACTCTTGGGCCAGGCACCCCTCTCTCACGTAATCAGCTACTGGTTGAGTGTGTATCACGTGGAATGAAAAGGCCCCTCTGAAGCTCTAGAATATTTTATTTTTATTTCAGGGTATTATGAGGGTACAAACATTTTGGTTACATTTTATGTCTTTGCCTCACCCAAGTGAGGCTTAGAGGCATGCCCTTCTCCTCTACAATGGTCACTATGTCCTTTAGTCATGAGTTTACCATCCCAAACTCCCTAATCCCTGGAGAATATCATTACCATGTGAGCACCATAGTGTTAATCAGTGCCAATTTGATGGCGAGTACAAGTGGAACCTATTCTTCCAACCTTGTGTTACCTCACTTCGGATAATGGGCTGATGCTCTAGAATTTTGAGTGAAGTGAATGGCATTCCATGGACCCTTAGCTGCTCTTATCCAAGGTGCTCTTAAATTGCTAAACTGGGGGAGAACAAGCATGGTGAGGATAGCCCAGCATTTTGTAAAAAAGAGCTTCTAAAAATGTCTAAACACACATTTACCCTGGGACCCAGCAATTTAGGTATTTACCCAAGAGAAATGAAAACATATAGCCACAAATACTTGAAGAGGAATGCTCATAGTAGCTTTATTTTCTATAAGACGAAACTGGAGAGAGCCACAGTGTCCGTCAAAATAGAAATGGACAAGTAACTTTGACATAGTTATACAACTGACAAAAAGAAATGTAATACTGGTACACACAACCCAGGTGAATCTCAGAAACATGTGTGCTGTGTGAAAGAAGACTTATATAAGAGTACATGCTATACAACTTCATTTATATGAATTTATAGGACATGCAAACCTGAACAAAATTTAAAAATAAAATATTTTTTTGCCCCTGGGGGGTGGGAGTGAAGTCTGAGCAGGCAGAAGCATTAGTATTTTCTGGGCTCATGGTAATTTCCACATCTTGAAAGGGGTTTGGGCTATCAGACATTTGTCAAAATTTAGTAAATGTACACTTAAAATTGATGCATTTCATGGTTTGTAATTTTACCTCTGAAGAAAAAAATTTAGACAAATCTTGAACTCTAGTTAATGACGTGCATATTGATGTATTTAGGGGAGATATATAGTTATGGCTATAATTTAATTTGAAATTCATAAAGAGGCCGGGCACAGTGGCTCACATCTGTAATCCTAGCACTCTGGGAGGCCGAGGTGGGAGAATCACTTGAGCTCAGGAGTTCGAGGCCAGCCTGAGCAAGAGTGAGACCCCATCTCCACTCAAAATAGAGAAATTTAACTGTCCGGTTAGCTCAGTTGGTTAGATCGTGGTGCTGATAAAAATAGAGAAATTAGCTGGGTGTGGTGGTGTGCACCTGTAGTCCCAGCTACTCAGGAGGCGGAGGCAGGAGAATCACTTGAGCCCAGGAGTTTGAGGTTGCTGTGAGCTAGGCTGATGACACAGCACTCTAGCTCGGGTGACAAAGCAAGACTCTGTCTCAAAAAAAAAAAGAATTCATCAAGAGAAATAAGATGGATTGATGGATGGATAAAGACATGGATAGATGAATAGAAATGTAATAAAACAAGAATAGTAAGATATTAATGGTGTAATCTTGGTGGTGGGAATATAAGTGTTCACTGAAAATTCTTTCAAATTTGCTGTGTGTGTTAAAAGTTTCCTAATAGAATGTTGGGGAAAATGTGTACTGATGTAAAGGATGCCATTCAATCAATTTTAATACTATTCAGTTTAATTTAAGGACATTTCAACAATGACAAAAAATAATATAAAGCATTGTGTTATGTGCTGAGGATGTAAAGAATGAATAAAGGCAAAGCTCTTGGCTCATAGAACTCACAATTTCATAAAAGAGACCAAAGTGACACCAAATTACTAATATTATAGGAACAAACACGTCAGCAGTTTTTGGGAATAGTCTAATTTCAAGTACTTTACTTTTACATGTAAGGTAGTCATGAAGCAAACAACTCCATTTTATTTCAATTACTTTGTAAGAGTTTTCATAAGTTAGGAAAAAAAATCTTTTTGCCAAATGCTGTCTTCCTGTTTTGTTTGGTGGAATATTTTTGGCGTAATCATAGCTTGCTCTCTGCTGGTTCAGCGACCTTGTTGACATAACATTTAAAATTTACTTTCTAGCAAGGAAAAAGCACTGAGACCACATAAAAAAAATCAATGAAAGTCAGAGGGGGGAAAAAAGAGGTTAATATTTAACGCTCACATTGGTTGGAGTTATCTTCCATTTTCCCCCACCCTCTTCCTTCAGAATCTCCCAGCTCTAATTGAGGGTTGTTTCTAAAACCTGCACCTATGATTGTCCTGCTCAGAATGTTCTGGGGCTCTCTATTGCAATCTGGTCCTATGGCCTTAGCCTGCTGTTCCAAGTCTTCCACAGGGTGGCCTGTCTCTACTTCTTCATCCATGGCTTCTGCAGTGGTCGCTGCTGTTCTCTTCTGTGTGAGATGAGCCCCTGATCTATCTGATCTTTCTGTTTTCTAATCTCCAATTTTTACTAAAAGCCCACCTCTCTCAGCAAACCTCCTACATATTCCCTCTCCCCTTAAACTTGGAAGGATTGGGAATGACAAGGAGGAATTAATCAAGAGAGGACTGAATCTCTCTAATCAACCTTGGCATTTTCTTTCTATCTTTGATGGCTTGTTTATTACAGGCCGTCTCGGTTTTCAGAAAAAGCTATTTGTAGCCACTTCCTCCACTATATCATGAGGCTCTAGAGGGCAAGGGCTGTGTCTTACTCATCTTTGAATAAATTTAAAGCTATTATACAGTGTTCTGCACATAGTGAGAATTCAACAAATGTTTGTTTTCACTGAATCTATTTTGCAGAAAAAGTCAACATCTGTTCTGTTTTTTTTTTTTGAGACAGAGTCTCACTTTGTTGCTCAGGCTAGAGTGAGTGCCGTGGCATCAGCCTAGCTCACAGCAACCTCAATCTCCTGGGCTCAAGTGATCCTACTGCCTCAGCCTCCCAAGTAGCAGGGACTACAGGCATGCGCCACCATGCCCAGCTAATTTTTTTTTGGTATATATATTTTTAATTGGTCAATTAATTTCTTTCTATTTTTAGTAGAGACGGGGTCTCGCTCAGGCTGGTTTCAAACTCCCAACCTTGAGCAATCCGCCCGCCTCGGCCTCCCAGAGTGCTACGATTACAGGCGTGAGCCACCACGCCTGGCCAACATCTGTTCTTAAGATTAGCCCACGCCAGGCTCAGTGTGTTATTTGTGAACTAGTTGGCCAGTGTCATTTCCTCCAAAGTGCATCACTTTTAATGGAACCACAGGCCCAAGAATGACCTTCAAGAAAGACATTTTGTATTTTGCCTCCAAAGAGCAGTACAGGTTTTATTAGACTTCCATAATCTGGGCCTCGTTTCCCAGGCAACCCTGAAACATATCACACTTTATCTGGGAGGAGCACAGCTGGTGAAGGAAAGTATTGGCCTTTGTGAGTTTGCGTTGCTCATAAACTTATTAAATTGCTTTATTTTTTCCTTCTAGCTTTGATACTGTGATTGACTTTGCCCCTTTTACTGCATGCATTGTGCCATCTTGTGGCCATGGAGCATATAACACTTACCGTTAGTCCTCTATAATGCTGAGAAGCGGTGTTTTCGCTGTGCACAAGATTAGATAATTGTGCTTCTGCTATTTCGTCTTATTTCTGTATTCGAGAGGATCTCCACCTGGAGAAACATGTGAATTATTATGACATCATGTACTGCTAAGCCAACTCAACCTGGGCTTCAACTAGTTGGGGCATATCTAGAAGGATTTATAATGCCTGTTTTTTGTGCATTTACCAACTTCTTTTATTGCGGTACCCCAAGTGCTGTTTTTCTCTTCCCAACTCAGTGTTTTTTCTTTGAGAAAGAGCTCGGGTTAACTAGGGTGATGGTAGAAGTGGTCCTTGGAGGGGCCGAGAGTGACAAAGCTCAAGATTACTTCTGAAGGGTCCAACTCAAGAAAGGTTGCAGAAGCAAATCTTCTGCTAAAAGAAGCTGAAACCAGTAGATGAGGGCCAAGGGAACATCTGAGTGACATCTTAATGTACAGCTTCAGGTAAAAGGACAAGAGAATAAAACACATCCTTAATAGAGTGAGCAAAATCTCTGACAGTCCAAGTAACCAGAATATAGAAAGAAACTCTCAAAGAAATAAAGAGATTTTGAGCCATTGCATATAGTTTGTGTTATGCACTAAAACCTCTATCGTTTTATTCATAGCAAAACCCTTCAAACTCTTCTTAGAGTCCAATGATTCAGACTTTACAGAGAGAACTAACTTGAGTTTGGAATACAACAGACTAAATGTTGCAAAGTAAACGAATCATGCACAGGTTTAGAAAATCCACTTTGAAAATTTTGTCTGGTTTTCAAAATTCACAACTGTCCCACTTGATTGTATCAAAAGCCTTCCTCCTCCTAGACAAGCTAAATTCCCTGCTTCAGCTTATCATTCTTCCTGTGACTGGTCATTAATTCATTCCGTCAACCAACTATTTCCTTTATTGGTTGACTTTTTTGTGACAGATACTGGAGTAAGCATGAGATTACAAAGATCAAAAAGCTCAGTTCCTGCCTTCAATTCTTTCAATACCTAGTGAAGGTGTAGATAAGAAATAAGAATGATAGACAGTCATGTGCTGCATAATGACATCTTAGTCAGCACCAGACTGCATAGACAACAGTGGTCCCATAGGCTTATAATAAAGTTGACAAATTCCTATCACACAAACGCTTATGGTACACAAATAGTGTACCATACACTATTCAGTACAGTAACATGATGTACAGATTTGTAGCCCAGGAGCAATAAGCCCTACCATATAACTTAGGTGTGTTGTAGGCCATACAATCTAGATTTCTGTAAGTAAACTCCATGATGTTCACATAACAATGAAATCACCTAAAGACACATTTTTCAGAATGTATCTCCACCATTAAGCAGCACATGACTGTACATGAAGCAATTGGGGAAATAATATAAAATCATTTGCTTTCTCTTCTTTAACCTATACTTTGCCTTTTTCCAATAAAGCATATGTAGTAAAATAAAATATTTTGGTAAAATCATACTTTAAATGTGAGGAAATTGCAGTGAAACAAAGAAAGGGCTGAAACCAGGCAGTATATCTTCTTAGAAAAATAATTAAATAGGTATTGTCGCCAACTTTCTTAAGCCAATGTGACCATTAAGCAAATGAGAACTTAAATTAAAAAAAAAATATTGATAGTTTCTGCTGGTTAGAGAGAGCTAGGGGCTATATCAGTGCTTTATTACAAAGCAAGCAAGCATTAAACCAATTCCACAAAATGTACAAATATTTATTAGCAGACAGATGCAAAAACAGTCACACCACAGGGCATTTCTACTCTTGGCCCTAATTCTTTTTGAGTAGCTGTTGATGAAGGGTCTTTTGTGAGGTCGATGACAGGACAATCCAACATCGTAGATGGACAACAGGATTCTTTTTTTTTTTTGAGATAGACTCTCACTCTTTTGCCCTGGCTAGAGTGCTGTGGTGTCAGCCTAGCTCACAGCAACCTCAAACTCCTGGGCTCAAGAAATCCTTCTGCCTCAGCCTCTCAAGTAGCTGGGACTACAGGTATGAGCCACCATGCCTAGCTAATTTTTTCTATATATTTTTAGTTGGCCAATTAATTTCTTTCTATTTTTAGTAGAGTCAGGGTCTCACACTTGCTCTGGCTGGTTTCGAACTTCTGACCTTGAGTGATCCACCCGCCTCGGCCTCCCAGAGTGCTAGGATTACAGGCGTGAGCCACTGTGCCCGGCCAAGGATTCTTCATCAAGTAGAATGTCATGAAGTGGACACAAGACTGGCAGGACTCTAGACCTCAAGTGCGTCACTGTAGCTATTAGATCTTGAGGCCTGCCATGTTCTAAGGCTTCACTCATGGACGTGCAGTGGAGTCCATACCCATATGCCTAACCAATCATCAGTCTCAAAAACACTCATTTTGCCAATGAAATATTACTTCTATTATCCCTTATGCTGATTGGCAAACATGATGTGGATTTTGATAATGATATTTGAGGGACTAAGTAACCACTCCTGGAGTGTTGATTTCTGATTAGAATTCTTCAAATATCTCCTAAGGGATAAATAAGAATGAACTTGGATGCATTTTTACCACACATCTTATATGGAAGTAATTTTAAAGTGAATTATGTCACAGACATTACAACAGAAGTCATAATGAAGAAAAATGCCAACATATTATATTCTAAGGTCTTTGATTTCTTTTTTTTTTTTTAACTGAAAGAGGAGATAGAGAAAGAATAATTTCTATTAACTTAAATTTAGAATACAAAAGAAAACCAGAAAAGGCCACCGTGCTATATATAGGAGGCTCAGAAGCAAGGAAGAAAAACAATCCTTAGAATGAGCTGCAAAAGAGATGAGCATTATGCTTCTGTAGCTAAGTTGAGGAGTCATTTGTGGAGCATGTACTGCATGAGCCCCTGAGGAAACTGAAAACTTATATGAAGCACCTGGCCATTGCCACTGAGCTGGGAACGTTAGCTGGTGTCAATGACACTTTAAGTCTATGACTTTAGGAAATATATAGCCAAGTGTGCGTTTGCTTTGATTACTTGTGGTGTTTCTCTGAAGGCTTAATAGAGATTCTACAATCTCTACCTTCAGGGTACTTTCAACTCAAGTTTAAATTTTATCACCGTGACAAGCAATTTTTACCAATAATTAACCAAATAGTTGGATAAAGGAATTCATGACTTTATGAAAAAGAAAAGGACAGCTTTTCAACTTAAGTTTGTTTAGTAAGTGTATGGGCTTAGTTTTGTCTCCCCCTAAAAATCACATATTGTAATCCTAATACTCAATATCTCAGAATGTGACCGCATTTAGAGATAAAGCTTTTAGAGATGTAATTAACAATGAGGTCATTAGGGTGGGTCCTATTCAGTATGACTGGTGTCCTTAAAAGAAGAGGAAGTTAGGACACAGACAGGTACAGAGGGAAGACCACGAGAAGTTGCAGGGAGAGGGCAGCCATCCACAAGCCAAGGGGAGAGGCCTCCAAAGAAACAATTAACACTAACACCTCCATTTCAGACTTCTGGATTCCAGAACTGTGAAGTAAATTTCTGTAGTTTAAGCCACCCAGTCTGCGGTACTTTGTTTTGGCAGCCCTAGCACATGACTGCACTAGAATTTTACAAACGGGGTTCTGATGACTTTAAAAATGGGTCATCAGTCTTCTGATATTGGGCAGGTGGGAGTAGGGTGGAGGGGATGCGAAAATTCACACCTAATGGGTGCGGTACGCTCTCTGGGGGATGGACACGACTGTAGCTCTGACTTGAGCAGAGCAGAGGCAATATATGCAACCAAAGCATTTGTACCCCTGTAATATTCTGAAATGAAAATATAAGTTAAAAAAAATGAGTCATCATTTGGTTGATGAATGCCTGCGTCAGTGAGTGACCCAGGGAAAGCATATAGTGGTTCAAATTGTGGAGATGAGAAGAGTTTACCAGATTATTTACAAAAGGTTAGGCAGGTGAGGGAAACCTCACAGGGTAGTTGAGGCCCTTGAGCCTGGTAGCGATTGAAGAGGGTGGCAATTAGTACTAGGCCAAGAACAAGAACTGACAGTAGGTTCTGGAACTCAGAGAGGGAGGGGGTCTGTAGAGAGAGGTGCCAGACAAGTGCTGGCAGAGAGGGAGGCAGGGGAAGAAATGCCTTGACCATATTTTTCTCTTTCTCACCAATCTCCAGCCAGTGCTCTTCACTGGCCAAGCCTAACTATAATAGAAGGCAGAGGCAGCAATGCCCACTGAAACATCCATAAAGGACAAGCTCCTGGGTCTCACAGCAGAGTCAAGAAGAGCAGAGAGCAAATCTGAAGAGGCAGACAGGAAATATCCAGCCCAAGGCATATCTGGATTTTTAACAGAGGTACACATTCTGCATCTCATTTTCTCTACTTGCCTCATGGGTTAGTGGGTTTTTGTACACTGTGGAGCAATGCAAGTCCATTCCCACCCAGCGATGGGCTTGATACTGTAGGTTTCAGAGTATTTGTGGCAACAATGCATTACAGTAAGTGGGACGGGGGCATGATGGAAGGTGTGAGGGATGGGAGACAACCTTTGAAAGTTTCTTGATTGGCACGTGGGTGTAAAGAAATCAGAGATCTAATGGCCTAGCAAGATCCACCCAATGAAAACTCAAGGTTCATGTGCATCATTAATGAAGTAGCAGAATATTTGAAGGTAGACTATGATAAATTAAATTTGCATATGGTAATTTCTAGAGCTACGAAGCACCCCTTCCCCCAAAAAACCTGTCCACAATGATAGAAATGTTCTATATTTGTGCTGTCCAATTGGTGGTCAGTCACTTGCCACATAGAACATAACTCTAGAGTGTAAGGGTGAGTACAAATCTTAAAAAGTTGAATTTTCTCTGGTGCAAAAAGGGAAAGAGACTTTCTTTCCCTTCTCCCGTTTCCTTGAGGATTTACTTTACAACTTGTAAGTGTTAATTCCTCCTTTGTCTCTTTGAGATACAAACCTTTTAAAAAGTAAATGAGCCTTTGCCAGCTTTATAATCAGAAATGTCTTTCTGAAAGACCTGGGACCATCTCTTTGAATGGTAAATATGGAAGAAGATAGCACCCCTGTCCTCCCATCTTCATGGGGCCCTGGCTTCAAACTGTACCTAGCTACCTGTCACAGAATGCTAAGAAGTTTTCTTATTCTTTGAATAAGGGAACTTAGCAAACACAATGGCCACTTTACTTGAGGACAAGTTATTGTTTATCTTGTGAACACATATGTACTCACTGGCTATAGAAAAGGTGAGAATTTTTTCTGTCTTTACAATTTCTTTATGGGTTGCCTGTGATATATGTATCACATTCTAGCTTAATGCTTTTTCAATAATAAAAACTTTTCTAAATAAATCTAAAATTCATATGGAATCCCCAATGACCCAGAATAGCCAAAGCCATTCCGAGATAAAAGAACAAAACTGGAGGAATCAGATTACCTGACTTTAAATCATACTACAAAATTATAGTAACCAAAACAACATGGTACTGGCCTAAAAATAGACACATAGATCAATGGAACAGAACAGAGAACTCAGAAATAAATCCACATATTTACAGTGAACTCATTTTTTATAAAGGTGCCAAGAATATACACTGGGGAAAGGGCAGTCTCTTCAATAAATGGTGCTGGGAAAACTGGATATCCATATGCATACGAATGAAATTAGATCAATTTCTCTCACCATATACAAAAATAAAATCAAAATGGATAAAAGGTCTTAAATCTAAGACCTGAAACTGTTTGAGTTCCTTATATATTCTGGTTTTTAATCCCTTGTTAGATGGGTAGTTTGCAAATATTTTCTCCCATTCAGTGGGTTGTCTCTTCGCTTTGTTGATTGCTTCCTTTGCTATGCAGAAGCTTTTTAGCTAGATGTGATCCCATTTGTCCATTTCTGTTTTGGTTGCCTGTGCTTTCATGGTGTTACTCAAGAAATTTTTGCCCAGACCAGTGTCCTGGAGTGTTTCCCCAGTGCTTTCTTCTAGAGGTCTCAGTTTCAAGTCTTTAAGCAATAGAGGAGCTACAGTGGAACCCTAAAACACACACTACACAAAAGGCAAGAAAGAAGGAGCAGAGAAATGAGAAAACAAATGGGACAGAGAGAAAACAAATACCAAGATGGAAGGCTTAAACTTACTTACATCTGAGTAATTGCTGCAAAACCTTCCATTAAAAGTCAAATTGTCAACATGGATAAGGAGGCAAGACCTACACATATGCTTTCTACAAGAAATGCACTATAATTATAAAGGCATACACAGCTAGAGAGTAAAGGATCCAGAAGATATACTATGGGGACACTAAGCCTAAGAAAGCTGGTGTGGCTGTGTAACTGTTAAGCAAAGTAGATTTCAAGTCAAAGAATATGTTAAAAGAAAAACTTTAGACAAATTTAACAGAATTTAATTGAGCAAAGAATGACTGGAGAATTGGGCAGCTTCCCTGAACCAGAATAGATTCAGAGAGACTCTGCAATGCTGTATGGTGGGAGAGGTTTTATGGACAGAAAAAGGAAAGTGATGTCCAGAACACAGAAGTGAGGTACAGAAGCAGCCGGATTGGTTACATCTCCACATTTGCCCTCTTTGAACACGGTTTGAACAGTTGGCCGCCTGTGAGTGGTTGAAGTACGGATGCTGTGATTGGCTAAGATTCTTCTATTTGTTGCAAGAGTACAGACTGTTTACACATCCAGTTAGCTTACGGTTCACTCTGTAGAAAGAAACCTTTAGGCCAAGTTAAAATATGTAAGGAGGCAGCTTTCTGCTAAATTTAACAATTGTAAACAAAGAAAGACATATCATGATGATAAAAGGGTCATTCTTTCCGGAATACAAAATAATCCTAAATGTGTTTGTACTTAATAACGCAGGTGTAAAGTTTCAAAATATAGGAAGCAAAGTACGAAAGAATTAAAGGGGAAAATTAACAAAGCCACCATCAGTAGGAGATTGTAAACCCCTCTTTTTTTAAATTAACAGAAAAAGTAGACAAAAAATCAGCAACGAAATAGAGGATTTGAACTACACTAAAATAATGAGACTAAGAAATTTTGGTGTGTTAAAGTAAGCTTTAATTCTCTAAAAAAACCTCATCTCTAGGTGATGTTTGATCAGTAACATTACTTATTGCATTCATAAGTAAAACGAACCAAAAGCCTAATTTAGGAATTTACCTGTAACAAATAGCTGAGTCTCAGCCAATCACAACAGCTGAGTTTCAGCCAATCACGGGCTGCCAACTGATCGGACTGTGTCCAAATAAGGCAAAGGCTGAGCTGTAACCAATCAAGGTGTTTCTGTACCTTACTTCCATTTTCTGTCTATGAATGCGATCTGCCCAGGTTGCAGAGCAGTGTTCTCTGAACCTCTTCTGGTTTGAGGGATGCCCAATTCCATTAGTTGTTATCATTTTAAACCCAAGTTGTAACCACCCTTTTGAGCTTCTCATCCCATAGTTTCTCCCATGTATCTATGAGATGTGCATGCTAATAGATTTACGTTTCTCTCTTGTTAATCTGTGTTTTGTTACTCCTAGAAGGGTAAAAGAGAAAGATCTTTTTTCTTCTCCTGCAGCCGCAACTCTGTAAACTATGACAAGCAATTAAAATAGCCTCTCAAACACTGGTAGAATGATTTCATCTTTTTTGGGTCAGATATGTGAGCCTTCTCCAGCCAAACCTAACAGGTTTCTCTAGCGTTACTTTCTGGGCAGACAGCGACCTTCAGTTCCTTAAGAACAAGGTTGCCTGAGTTGGCAAATGGAAATGCAAGGTACCTAGCTTAATTTGAAATTTAGATAAACAACAGATAGATACTTTTTTACTAGGGGCTGGCTGGGACTGGCCATAAGCAGATCTAATTAAATAACAAAGTCCAAGAAATACCTGCCTTTTTGCTGCTCTCTCAACCATCAAGCTATCTATATTCCTTATAAAATATGACAAAGCAATAAAAAGATATGGGGAAAGGGTCACTCCAAAGGTAGTCTTTTTATTTAAATATTTTACGATAATACAAATATAATTTCCCCCCCAAAACAGATGTAAAACTAATGCAAATCATTTTTTTTCTGGAACAAAGAAATGTGATTTCAGAAAAATGTGATTATGTTATATACAAGAGACAGGTTAGGTTTTCAAGCCGACCCAAGGAGGAAGCTTAAGACCAAATTTTGTTTGTTCTGAGTACACAGGTCATATTTACATTTTCACACAGTAGTGATATTTCTGTTGCATACTTGGCAAAATATGACTAAGTCTATAATGAAAAGAAACACAACTATTAAGCAGAGAGTAAAAAATTCTAGATCATGGAAGAGTGACCTCCATCTTAGCTAGACTTAAACAATGTCTAAAATTATTTGTCTTCATCTATACAGTGGGAGCACACTGTAGAAAACCTTTCAACAATATTTTTAAAAATGTCTACAAAAGTAAAATTTTAAAGTTTCATTTCCCCAGCAAAATATCTTAAAAGTCAAGAAATTAGTCTTTAAAAAAATTATGAAAACTATTGTGGGAAATATTTATATAAATTATTACTTAGGCACATAATATCTTAAAACATTGTTTCTAGGAGCAGTAGAATATTATCTATGGAGGACCTACACAACCCAAATAACTTGTAAAAAAATAACTTGTAAAAAAGAAGGGCAAGGATGCTGTGCAAAATCAGGTCAATTGTTTTGAGGTTTTTATAACATAATATTTACTAGTTCTGTAAACCAATCAGTGACTTTGAGACATCAGAATACAATCATAGTTTCAAACACAAAATTATAGAAATATACAGTCTTTTGATATTTTTGGCAATTGTATATAAAAGAGAACGGTTTATACAATTCAGTTTAATTCCACAAATATTTATGTGGCACCATGTTAGGCACTGAGGCTATATATCAGTGAAGTAGGCATGGTTCCCCACCATGACTAGAGAATATAGTTAGTTAATTTAGCTGCTCTAAATTGTAGCTATTTGGAAGATAATGTACCCTGAGTTTTTTTTTTTTTAATTCATGGCATATTATTATACAAAGTAAAATTATTTTCTATTTATAAATTTTGTCCTGGATTATTCAACTGAATTTGAAGTGTTTAAAATTTTCTTGACTGTTGAAATGACGAGGTAAAATGCTATTTTTAAGACCATACGATATGCAGGTGCATACACACACATGCAGTTATGTGCACAGAAACATACAATGTGTGTTCTCCCCATGTTATTGTTCCAAAATTTAATAGCCTCACACAGATTAAAAAGGTTCCAGTCTTAAGGAAAACCAACAACAAAACTGGTAACCCAGATTGTGTATCTTTGGATAACTGACTTGTCAATAACCTGTCAGGTACAGTAAAATACAGAACGTAGAATATCAATGTTAAATGTTAATATGGTATGCAAAGAGACCCAGTCAGTTTCCTGAGTTCTCTACTGGACGGCTGATGAACTGGATACAGTGCTAATTTGGTTCAATTCTTAGAAGCCAGATTTATTCTCTGTCTTGTTTTGTGAATATTATTTACATAAATCACTAAAAGGCACCTAAGAAACAGCATCCTGCTATGTCCTCAGTAAATCATGGAGCATTTCTGAAATACATTCATGGGAGCAGAGACAGTGTGGCCCTTTACATATCAGTGACTGAAGAGAAATTTTTAGCTGTTTATGTGTCTCTGCATGTCTGTTAAGACTCATGAAAAGCCAGGCATATTGAAAACATGAAATCAGTGCCTGTTAGTTAAACTCTGGGTCAGTTTGTAGCTGATTGCTATTTAGGAATAAGACTGCTGTACCATGCTATGCTTGGTGACTCTGGTGGAAGATGTAGTCACGGTAGAATTAGAATGGCCAGATTCCGCTAAACCAAAAGTTGGCAGAGTGCCAGGGACCAGGGTCTTTCTAGCTGTCATAGAGTCTTCAGCAGGAATTTGGTAACTGGATTGCAGAGTGGCAGCAGGTGCTAGTACTCTTTCTGTCACTGTCACATTCTGTCCTACTGCTACATTGGGCATGGTAAGAGTGGGCTGCACACTTGAGCTGGGGGCAAGGAAGCTCTCTCTTTCCCTCACCATAATGTATTGTGTGTCTTGCAGAGGTGGGGTGCCTTCCAGAGGATTAGATACACCCCCATTAGGCTGTATGATTCTTTCTGAAACCATGACTTTGCCTTCATTAGCATAATGCTGATCTACCAAGGTAGAAGCTGGAGCATACACCCTCTCTGTCACTATAAGGCTCTGTGGCTGTGTAGGGCCCAGGATCACAGTGCTTGGTGGCACAGTGGAGCCTGTGGCATAGGAAGTTTCTGTTACTATAATATTACTAGAAGCCAATGGATCAGGAAGAGGTGTAGCTACCTTTTGAGCCTGCCTAGAAGATATAGATCTTTCAGTGACTATTTCCTGAGCTACTTTCTCTGCATTTGTTTCCCGCAAAGATTTTGGAACTTGAAAGCTACTGCCAGAGGCATAAGTATTCTCTGAATCAACCTTAGTTTGCTCATAGAGTGTACGTGATGCTGCCTTCGTACCTGTTCCTGCGACAGGTTTTTGCCTCTGCTCAATTTGCATATCTGTGTCTATTTTTTGACCTATGCAAACTTCAGCTAGTGTCTTGAATTTAAGTCCCAAATCATCTAAGAAGCGGTCGTCCTGCTCTCCTTCAATAAAACTGCAGCAGCCAAGGGAACCATGCAGGGATTCGGTTTCTTCTTGAGAGTAAACCAGAAGGCAGTCTTTGGCCGTGTGAATCTCATCGTTCTCAGCGTAAGAGGCCGCTTTCTAAAATGAAAATAAACACAGAGACAAATAATTAGCAACACTTAGTCATTTAAAAACGAGACTCTATATTCCCATTCAAAATGCATAACCTGAATCTAATTACACGGAAACATCAGAGAAAAACCAACAGAGAGATATCCTACAACATCACTGGCCTTTATTCTCTTTTTTGCTTGCTTTCTTTGGGACCTGTTGAGCCTTTCAAGGAAAGAGAGGCCACCATAAGGCCAGTCGGAGGTCCTGAGATCATTTCTCTCTCTCCCTGTTATGAAGTCACACAGATGAAGACAAGTACAACTATGAAGAAATGAGAGAGTCTGCCCTGTATTCTTAAAAAAATATTATATCATAAAAAACAAAGAAAGGTAGAGGGGATTATTTCAGATCAAAGGAGACTCAAGTGTCCTGGTAACTAAATGAAATGTAGGATCATGGACAAGAAAAACAATTGCTATAAAAGACATTATGGTCACAGTTGGTTAAACTGAAATATGGACTGTGTCGATGTTAAATTTCTGAATTTGTTAACGGTATTGTAGTACTGTAAGAGAACGTTTGTGTATGTTTATGTGTGAGACAGAGAGAGGGAGAATGGAAAAGCAAATAGTGAATGTGACAAAATGTTAATAATTGGGTAATCTGGGTGAAGAGGGAACATGAATTCAAAATTTCTACTATTCTTGCACATTTTTTGATAATTTTGAAATTATTTCCAAATCTAAAGTTAGCACATACACACATAACCAAGACTGACTTGAGCAGGATTAGAGAGAAGAAAAATACATCAAAATAAAACAAATAGGATACTAGCACCAAGCTTAGCAATGAGACAGAAAAGGACAGGAAGTGGTTTTCCTTGACACTAACCATACCTGTCAAGATAATACTTGGGGGGGGGGTGTGTGTGTGGAGGATGGTATGAAAGGAAGGGTGGAAAAAAGTGGGAAAACACTCCAGTAATTTGGAAATTTGGAACAGAGGGAACAGAAATAAATCACCTTCCTCAATGGAAGCCCCTCCCCTAGCCTCTGAAGCACCTCCCAGAAGCTAACACACCCACTTTGCTTATCGCCATGGGGACACAGGGACCTTGTTCTCAAGAAAGGCATCCAGTCCTGCTTTTATGTATCTTTTTAAATTATCTTTACTGTCTGATCTATAGTAATGTTCTTTATTTCATTTCTTATGTCCATAATTTGTGTCTATACCCTTTATATAATATCTCAAATAATCTGGTTAAGAGGTCTATCAATTTTTTGATCTCTTTAAATAAGCTATTGGTTTCATTGCTTTTATACCTACTTTTTTGTTTAATATTTAATTGATTTTGCCTCTAAAATTTATTATCTATTCTGCTTGCTTTGGTTTTAATTTGTTCTTCTTTCTGTAACATTTTAAGGGGGAAGCTTAGGTCACTGATTTGTGACCCATCTTCTAATATAGTCACTTTTGTTATAAATTTCCCTTGAAGCACTGTTTTAGCAGTGCCCCACAAGTTTTGCTAAGGTGCGATTTAATTTTCAGTCAGTTCAAAATGTTTTCTAATTGATCCTGTTATTTTTTTTTTCTTTTATCCACAGGTTATTTAGAAAGGTGTAATTTACAAACATTTGGGTATATCTCTTTGTGATTGATCTCTGGTTTAGTTTCTTGTTGTCAGAGTATAATGTAGGACTGCAATTCTTTTAAATTTATTTACACTTACTTCCTGGAATAGTCTATATTGAAAAGAATGTGGATTCTGCTTTTGCTGCAAAAGGCTCTATCAATGCCAATCAAATCCAGTCAGTTGACAGTGTTGTTATATTTCCTACATCTTACTGATTTTCTGTCTGCTTGTTCTTTCAGTTATGAATAGAAGAGGTTGAACTCTCCAACTATAATTATCAATCTGTCTATTTCTCTTTTAGTTCTATCAGTTTTTGCTTCAAGGTTTTGAATTTCTGTTGTTAGGTACTGATGTGTTCAGGGGTGGTAGGCTTCCTGATGAATTGACCCATTCTCTGTTATGAAATATCCCGATTATTTATGGTAATAATCCTTGTTCCAAAATGTACAATGTTCCCGTGTAACACTTTTATTTTCCGTCTTGCTTCTAACTCCTAATTCCAGGCATGAGCTTCCTTACTGCATCTGATCATATTTCCTGCAACTCTTCTCAACTTGACAGTGAAGCCAAATACTCTCATACAGAAACTGAAATTCAAGTGGACTTAATATTAGTAGATTGTGTCTTTTAGGTCATGTATTCTCTGCCCTTCCCTACTGGGCTCATCCCTATCAGCCTGCTCCTGCAGATGGATGGAATTTTCTACCCCACTGACATCAGTCTTGGGCACATGACTTGCTTTGAAATATGAGTGTAAACAGGTGGAGGCTTTCAGGGCCATTGTCTGGCTCTGCCTTATTCTTTACTCTGGGCCACAAGGACAGCAGTGCCCCAGGTACAATCTGCTCTCTCATTGTGCATCTCGGAATGAAGACAGCCTGGAGCAGAGCAGAGCTGACTGGCAAAAACACGAACCTAAGTGAGAAATACGACTTTGTGAGAACTAACATTGAAGGGTCCCCTGCTAGCACAGTGTAATTTAGATACACTGACTGATTCAATGGGTGTATCTCTTATTGCCTATAAGCATTTCCTTAGGGAAAAAAAAAAACCCAACCCCCCCCTCCAAAGTCTCATTTAGATCCATGGCAATGATTATCCTAATATCACATCCATATAGAAATGTTTTTTCCCCCCATACATAAAAACCAATCCTTACATCAGTGAAATAGCTTCTTAAGAATTCCTCGTTCAGTGCACCAGCAGCTACTCGAGCTCCGACCATGTCTCTGGAAGCCCCCGCCATGTCTCTAGAAGCCCCTGTGGCTTGTGTGGTCCTTATGCTTACAGCACCCGTGATGGCTCCTGCTGTCCCTGTAACCTGGGCAGCTCCACTAGTCAGAAGGCTTCTCTGTTCTTCCCATCTTCCCTCCATCTCAGACATCTCCTGCTGCACTTTGGTAAAGGATGCCGAGCTACCTCCTTTCACGGTGGCTTCCCTGGTTATACCTCCGACACCATTTCTTACCGCTAGACCGTCCCGCTGATCCACGGCCAGCAGCGGCAGCACCACCTGTGAGAAAACATACAGTTGAGGACTGAATTAGAAGGATGGAGGGTTGGTGCAGCTGCTGGAAGAATCTGAGCTGAGTGGGCAGAGGTAGGGACAAGCTGGTTCCACAGAGGCCAGTTAGAAAAAATACTGTGGGTTGAATAACTTTGTTCTGTCACCCAAGCTCAAGCATAGTGGTGCGGTCATAGCTCACTGTCATCTCAAACTCCTGGGCTCAAGTGATCCTCCAGCCTTGGCCTCCTGAGTAGCTGGGACTACAGATATGTGCCACCACACCTGGCTATTTTTTTTTTCCCTATTTTTTGTAGTGATGGGGTCTCACTATGTTGCCCACACTATTCCTGAACTCCCGGCCTCAAATGATCCTTCTGCCTCAGCCTTCTGAGTCACTGGGACCACAGGTGTTAGCCACCACTCCTGGTAGGTTGAATAACTTCTGTTTGAGTCTTGTGACTCTCTCTCTCTCTCTCTCCTTCTACTTTCTCATTTCATAGATTACAACCCAAGGAGGAAACAAAGCTCCAACATTCACATACAGTCTCTGCTCATTTACTCCACTGGCACCAGTGGCATTTCAAGCTTCCTCTGGAGTTTGGTCCTTTCTTCTATGGTTAGAGAACTCTTAATTTTGTTTTTAGCTGGATACATGGCCTCCCAAAATCAAGACTGTATTTCCAAGCCTCTGATGGTATGAGGGAGAGCTGCCCGACTAAGTGGCGGTCAATGTCAATGGAGTAGAAATGACGTATGCAACTTCTGGTAGGTGTGCTGAAAGAGCTGTTCTTCACTCTCCTCCCATCTAAGGGCTGGAGTGTGGGGACAGCAGTGAGTGTCTGGAACGTGAGGATGGTGTGGGAATGGAACTTGTCCATGGAGGAGAAACAGGAGGAGCCAGGAGGCACATTGTGGAGGAATCGTCATGTTGATCCTGGCCTGGCCACATTCGTGTTTACATCACTGTTAAGAAAATGACAGTTGACGCTAAATCCTACCCTGTAAGAAAGGGGAAAGGGTGCTCATGGCAGATGGTGGCGAGAGGTCCAGGGTGAAGATGCAATAGACAGGCAAAGGGAAATGGCTCCTAAGTGGTTGGGAGAGGGGATTTTGCAACATTTTGCAAGTGCCATGGGGGTTGTGGATTTACCTCTGCCAACCCCATGTGTGGAGGGAATGGAGACAGGCCACTTCCTGCCTGTGGAAGGCTCCCCATTTAATACTGGGACAAACATTTCTATCCTAAATCCCTACACACTCTTGTTCTCCCTGACCTTTGCTCTACATTCTCTGAACACAGGACATGTTACAGGAGAATATAAAACCATTTCCACTTCGCCCTGTCAACAAACAGAAAACTTGTTGGCATTTGAACCCTTTGTTTAACAAAGGCACGTGAGTGAAATCTGTAACGATCACTTTACTCCTCATGATTGGAGACGTTAGAAACACTTCCCAAGTCCCCTTATAACCCCAAAAAGAAGACAAGTTATATTGACATCTGAGGACCTGACCTTGTCTTCGGGTGGCGCCCCTTCATTGTTCCAAGGATGCAGCATCTCTATCGTGCCGGGTATAGCGGCGAAGCCTTTGGCGTCCTCTCCACAATGGCACATCAGCAGTAGAAATGGTACAACTACACAGACACAAAACTGAGGGTCAGAGAAGGTTAACCCTGACATATTTCTAAAATCATATTGCATAATTTTTGGAACTTTTGCATATCATTCCCTAGAGTTGTCTTCACTTATTTACAGCTCTAGTTTTCTTTTTTGGAGACGGGAGGTCTTGTTCTGTTGCCTAGGCTAGAGTGCAGTGGCATCATCATAGCTCACTGCGACCTCAAGCGATCTTCTTGCCTCAGACTCCTGAGTAGGTGGGACTACAGGTGCGTGCCACTGCTCCCGGCTAATTTTTAAAATTTTTTTGTAGAGACGGGTTTCACTATGTTGCTTGGGGTGGTCTTGAACTCCTGGCCTCAAATGATCTTCCTGCTTCAGCCTCTCAAATTGCTAGGATTATAGACACGAGCCACTGCACCCAGCCAACAGCCCTATTTTTCCTTTCTTCACCCTGAGCCAACCTTACCAAGCTTGTTTCAGGTCAGTTACATGAAAGCCTGAAGGCAGTGTGAGAGAGTCCTATAGATTTGAAGGCCTCATTCATCACAAAGAGGCTGTCTACAGTTACTAAGCGGAATACCAAGGCTGGATTAGATAGTATCCAAATCACTGAAACCAATTTAAAGATTAATTTTTTTTAAAAACCACTGTCTAAATTTTTTTAACTGATTATCTACACAAAAATGTACTATTAGAAACATTAAAAGCTCCTAAGAGTAAAAAATCTTAATATACTACAATATTTGAGAACACTGAAACTGCTAAAGTACTTCACCCTAGAGTAAAATTTTGCAAAAGGCATGACTCTATGAGGTCCCAACTAACCTTTGAATTACCTAAGTATTTTCTAAAATGATTCTACTTTAAAAACCCTTAGAATATATATAACGTCTCATATAGAATTAAATATAACTTCAGAGATCTCTCCTTAAATTTTATTCTTCCTCTAGGGGGAAGAAAAGACCCTTGATCAAGGCAGGAAAGAATTAACCACATCTGCCACGCCCATTGGCAGCTTCCAATGATGAACTGACTACCATCTAGATTCCTTTTTATGTAAAACAGCTGACAGAATGGTAACTATAGCTTGTAATTAATAAAAAGATTGGAATCAGCCAGTAGCAATTCAACAATTTCAACAAATTCAACAAATATTAATCAAGTATCTGTTATGTGCCAAGTGCCACATTGGTTTCCAGGGAATCTGAGATGAGAAGGCAGTGGAAGGAATGCTTGGGTAAAAGAAGCAGTCCTGGCTCCAGTACCTACCTGCAAACATGGCAAGCTGAGACAAGTCACTGACCATTAAGTGTCTGTATTTCTACCCACAAAATGGAGATACTAGTATAAAAGTATACTGTAAACTGTTGAGTGCTGCGCGTTCAATTGAATATCTACTAATGGCTCTAACTGGCTCCTCCTCTGTCACTGAAATAGCCTAGGCTCCCTTGGAGGTGGTCCTCTGCACAAGTTCAGTGGTCAAGTGGAGTGGTATTCCACGTGACACCAGGTGGCAGTCCCTTGTTCTCTCGTGAAAAGAAACCTGAGTCTTTTCACCGGAGGGCAGACAGGACTGGCGGAGAACATTTTGTCAATGTTGGGAAGCAGAAATGTGCTTGGAGGGTCTGACTGCTGGGAGCCTGGTGGAGGGCAGGAGCATGGGGTAGCGGGCAGGCAGAGCTCTGACAAGTTGCATGTGCAAAGCAAAGATTGGTTGGAATAAGCTGGGTTTGTAAGCTTGTACGCATAATCCAAATTCACACAACAGATATTTTCTGAGCCTGCCATGTGCAAAGCTCTGGTCTAAGGTACTGGGAACACAGCCGTGGAGAGAACAGACAACACACTGCCCTCACAGAGCTCATCGAGATAGGGACAGCAACAAGGTTTACGCCAAAGCTAGCTGAAGAGCACGCCTGACTTCAGTTATTTAAATCGGAAAATGACACATATTTATCATCCAAAATTCTGAAGGGTCCCACGATACCAAGTTTTAGTGAATTTTTCAATCATCCAGTACTGCTTCCCTAGTCACCCTCAGAAGCATTCTAATGTGGTTTAAGAATAACTGCGAAGAAATCAATGATCACCATAGTAACGAACCACTAGTAGTAGTGCACTCGAATCAGTAAAAGAGCTCAAAAGTGGCTTCTGAAAGACTCACGTAGCAAGAGCAGAAGGGCCAAAATCATGAGCGCGATGGCCGCGGGCCCCAGGCCCACGTAGGAGCTGCGCAACGCTTTTGCACAGCCGCTGCCGTCCAGACACTCGCACACCGTGAGCGTGAGGGTCTGCTTCTCCGGGCAACTGAGGCCTTGGTTATCCGAAATTAGGAACTGAATTTCACTTCGCCCAAGCTTTTGCTCGCTTTGCTGCAGCAGCACACTGGTACCTGTAACGGCAGGAGGCAGAAGAAGATAAAAGTGAGTGATTATCAAGGAAGGGGCAAAGTGAAATTACAGAAATGTTCTTTCATTGCTGATAACAGTTAGCTCCAGTTAGCAGCTTTCGTCTTCCTTCACTTCTCACTGAATTCATATCGTGTGCCCGCTGAAATTTAGATCCATAGATGCTTAATATGCAGCTTCAGTACTACGGGATCAGATCTGGACGCCTTATTTTCACGATGATTAATTGCAACCAATGTGGGGGCTCTACCAAAAATGGTCCCCAGACTAGGAATGCAGTGACAGGTGGTGAGTTAAACGGCATTTCCATGGAATGACTTTATCTTACCATTTCTTAAAAAAACTTTTATTAAGGCAAATTTTAAACACAGACAATAGAAGAGCATAACTCCATGGTACCTATCTCCAGCTTTAATAGTTTCTAACAATGGGCCAAGCTTGTTTTATCTAGTCCTCTCTCCTTTTTGTTTCCAATACTGCATATTCAAAATTAAAAAAAAAATGAAAACCTACAGAAAAGTTGAAAGACCATCACAATGAACCCTTCACTAATTGTTCACAATTTTCAACATACTTTTTCTCTCTCTATAAAGCCACTTTTTTTTTTTTTTTTTAACTTTTTGGGAACTATTTCAAGGTAAGTTACAGATAGCATGAAATTTTTCAGCATGTACCTTCTAAGGCCAATGGTTACTAGCACTCTTAAGAAATTTATTATTGACATAATACTACCTATTAATAATACAGAACTCAATGTGTTTATAAGTTAAGTTTATTGGAATTTTAGAGTGTAAGGATCATAGGGAAGTTTTACTTATTAATTCAGATCACTGAAATACATAAGAAAACCAAAGATACTAAATCTATATAAATGCAGTTTGAAATGTTAAAGGTATTTAATTTGGGAATTGGACCAAACATTATTCAAAGCCTCTTAAAATTATTTAAAATATTTGCTGAAATTAAAATAACATAATAAAACCTGTGAATTAAGAAAAACTTGGGCATCACATTTGAAACTTTTCTGAAATGAACGATAATTGTTTAAAACAAAATAGTTTTCTGGATACATTTTTCCGTATTCAAAACCATCCTGAAGTTCACCTAAAAACTCACATCCACACACCACATGGTCCATATAAGCACAATAGGGACATATGGGCATGTTCACTGGCATGGGAGCATATCAGACAGATAAAGGGTCTTTATCATGTTCTAGCTGTGTGACTTTGAGCAAGTTACTTACCTCTAGCCAAGCCAACATGTCTCCAGCTTTAATCAGGGAATAATGTTACAAAGTAAGGACTAAATATGATAATATATAGGAAGGGCTAGCAGAGTGCCTGGCTCTCAGAGTGCCTTGTCTCCAAAAAAGAAAAATAGAGCTGTAAATAAGTGAAGACAACTCCAGGGAATAATATGCAAAAATTCCAAAAATTATGCAATATAATTTTAGAAATATGTCAGGATTAACCTCTGACCCTCAGTTTTGTGTCTGTGTAGTTGTACCATTTCAACTACTGAGTCAGGGCTCAGTAAAGGTTATTTTAAATGGAATTATTATTCCCACACTTCAAGATTTTTAGAAGGTACCTACTATGATTGTTGTGCTTCGAAAGGCTTGCTACTCCTCACCTTATGAGACAAAATTACTTCAAGAGCTATTTGGAGAATACCCAGCTACCTTCAAGACATTTTAGGTTATTTTTCTTCTCTCCAAAGGCATACAAAAAATACTAATGATGCTATAACAAGCTCTATATGCCTATAAGAGCAGAACCTCATTTTATAAATTCCTTTAAAGGTTGTACTGGAAATATACTTTATGAGAAGAAACACAATCTATATTATAAATACTTTAGATATCTACCATGCTTAATATTTGGATTTGAATGTAGCCCAATGGTTTTGCTTACTTTCTTGGCGTACTATTTTCCATTTTTCTGCCATTCCGGGTGGTTGGTCAATGACAGAGAAACTGAAAGGCCCACTGTTTGGGTATCCATCCAGGTCCTCTGCAGTAACATTCACATACGGTACATCAACACAGATACTCTGCACGGGGTCCACTAGTGTGGGACAATTGTCATTGATGTCTTCGACCATGATCCTGACAGTGCCAGTGACAGTTTTTCTTGGATAATCTTAAAAAAAAAAAGAAAAAGAAAAAAAGAAAAAAAAGTATGTGTATTCTGATCCTATTGCTGACAATGGATATAGTTTGAATGTTCTTGCCAATTTGGTATGAAAAAGGGACTAACCACTTAGGACACTTTCTATCCTAGAAATGTTTCATATTCAGACCAAGTAATATCTTTTAATTCGCTAAATGTGAACGTTTATTCATTAGTGAGATTTGGTTTTTACACATGATCAAAACAAAGTTTTCTGATGTTGGAAAATAAATATCTAAATACATATAACTAAGACAAATATCTATTTAATAACTTACCTTCTGATATAGCTATAATCTTTACAGTGTATGTACCATTTTGGACATATCTAGATTCAAAATCAGGAATTTTTACAAGTTTAATTTCAGATGTGACTGAATCCACAGAGACCCAATTGTCCATATCTTCCAGTTTTGCATATCTGTTATAAAAGAAACATAAAATTAATTTTTTTTTTTTTTTTGAGACAGAGTCTCACTTTATTGCCCAGGCTAGAGTGAGTGCCGTGGCGTCAGCCTAGCTCACAGCAACCTCAAACTCCTGGGCTCAAGCAATCCTGCTGCCTCAGCCTCCCAAGTAGCTGGGACTACAGGCATGCGCCACCGTGCCCGGCTAATTTTTTCTATATATATTAGTTGGCCAATTAATTTCTTTCTATTTATAGTAGAGATGGGGTCTCGCTCTTGCTCAGGCTGGTCTCGAACTCCTGAGCTCAAACGATCCGCCCACCTCGGCCTCCCAGAGAGCTAGGATTACAGGCGTGAGCCACTGCGCCCGGCCATAAAATTAATTTTGAATTCTGGATAAACTGAGAATTTCTAACATCTACAACTCTTTTGAGCTTAATTTTCTTCTCATTACATATATTCTTATTATAGGCTTTTGTTTTGAATGCTTTCGATTTCTTGAAAATTAAAAACACCCATCCTAAAAGCCCTTCTCTTTAATGCATATCACACTTACTTGGAACCTTCCTTATTCCTGTAACATAAAAGACATATACTTAAGGGTGATCACCCTCAGCCCACTAACCCAGGAAGTTTGTGAGCTGCTCTGTAGTCTGTCCTACAGCTTTGACCTAGTGTTCCTGTAAATTTAGAGTAAACTTTTGGGGAATAATTTAGTTATACAACAAGGACTGGTAGAGATAAGTACTCTTACATTCTATTGTTTACTGAGATATTCCCAACATTTATAAATATCAACTTCAAAAATCAGTGATTGCCTTAAATGGAAGTATCTAACAACTCTGGAATAGTATTGTTAGGAGCAATAACTTTCTTTGAGGTAGAACTGGTTAAAAGTGAAAACAGTGCTGATAAAATGATTTCTGGGTTTCTTCCTTCAAAGCGAGGAGAATTAATGTGGAAAGAGCCAAATCTGGGAAGTCAAGGGAATATTCATTTTATGTTTTCAATAATGTATGTAATTAATACCATCAAGTTTAGCATATAAAAATAGAAATACAAACCAGATATATGAGTATCTTGGTTCAATCAATCAAATTGATAATTTATTTTCTATTAAGTGGTTGTCCAGGTACACAGGAATGAGTGGCTAATTTACAGCAATATTTATTTATAGTGCTATTTGAAAAAAATTCTAATTATATATTTGAACTAAATTTTTCTGCAGCTTTTTATTTCTTCTAGTGAATAGTATTATAATACATTTGGATTTTCACAAGTATTTCTGAATTTCACGTCTGAAATTTGTGGCTTGGACAGAAGTTGCTGTCTATGGTTTACCAATATTCATACTTATGATAAAGGCAGAGTTTTAGTAATAAGAATCATATTTCACAAAGGAATGCTTTGTGTTATTTCATTTAGGAAGTTTTCAGACTGGGCGTGGTGGCTCATACCCGTAATCCTAGCACTTTGGGAGGCCAAGGTGGGAGGATTGCTTGAGGACAGGAGTTTAAGACCAGCCTGGGCAATAGTGAGGCCCCATCTGTGTTGTAAAAATCAGACACCATTCTAAATAGCATAGCTGCTCACATGTTATATCAAATATCCATAAGTAGCTGATACACATGAATAATCAGAAAAACAGTAAATTATGACAAAGCAAAGGGAATGAATGATCTTTCTACTGCCCTTACCAACATTTCAAAATGATAATCAGTAATTATTAATAGGTGAACATTTGCAAAATAACTTAGCTGAGACTCCCATTCCTTATCTGTAAAATTATAGGTTGGAGCCAATCTTTAAAATCTTCCTCATTCTAAAGTTGTGATTTGTATGCTAAAGAATTAAAGAAAACATTTTTGAGAAATAAAGAGGTGCTGGGTCATTAATCTTCCAGGCAGAACACATAATCTTTTGATATATTCATAGCCCCTAATAAAAATAGCAGCCAAAATTAAATAATTTGGTGGGAAACAGAAGTTTCAATAGATAGCCACATATTATTGGCAGATGATTAATTAGAACACATAAACTTCCCAGTGGATAGCAGTGAGAAATTATCATATAGAAAATTCATCAATTTTGGAGACTCAGAGACTGTCTTGCTAGGCACAGAGCTGTGGAAATTGCAACTAGACCACATAACCTGAGAGAAGCACGGCTGCCCCTACAGGTAGGACGTGCCAAAGAGGGTCACCAAGGCACTGCAGAAAACACAGTGGAAGCTGTTTGTTCATTTTATTTCGGAAAAAAGTAATCTGATGAATTTTATTAAAATGAGATTCACTAAAAGGAAGGAAGTCATTGAAGAACTTCTTCCACATTCTCATTCTTGCTACAGTTGGCCACACTTCTAAGCACAATGCTTTAGGAAGTGTTGGCACACAGGGACTGTTATGGTTTGAATGTTGGTAACCCCCCAGAATTCATATGTGAACCTAATACTCAATATGACAGTATTAAGAGGTGGGGCCTTTGGGAAGGAAGTAATTCATAAATGACATTAGTGCTCTTTATAAAAAGAGGCTCCACTGAGTTCCCCTTTGGCCATGTGAGCAAGAAGGCCCCATCTTGGAAGCAGACAGCAAGCTTCACCAGATACCGGATCTGCTGGCTGGTGCCTTGATCTTGGACTTCCCAGCCTCCAGAACGGTCAGCAATAAATCTGTTTATAAATCACTCAGTCTAAGGTATTTTTATTACAGCAGCCCCAGGAGACTAGGACAGGAACACAGGCATAGGACAGGAACCTGAGCGGCTCTGGCAGTGACCAGGAGGAAGCCACTGTAGTTGTGTATCTGGGGCAGTGGGTGGGGATTCTTTAAATTTAGCTGGAATAAGTATAACTATAACAGTTACAACTTTAAATAAACAATAGCTCTGTAGAGACCAGGCACAGCCCTGAGATCTAAGATGTAAGTTTACTTCAAACATTTAAAAATATCATGCAAATCCAAGGTGTCACTGTAGAATGGACACAATCCAGTCCCTTCCAGCACAGGGGCAGCCTCTAGTGGGTTTTCAATAAATGTATTGTGAGTAAGGGTCACCATGATCAAGATAAGCATTACAAAAAGTTCACCAATCTCTGAAACAAATAGCATGGTTTAAATGGAGATTAATTCCCAAGATATATGTGTTAAAAAAAAAGCTGGTTTCCCCATATTAAACTTCATTATGCAACTATTTCTCTGAACCAAACTTGTGTAAAGCAAAACTTGTTGTAAATGTTATCTGCTACGTTTTATCCTCCAATACTCTTAGGAATGAAGACAGATTTTTAGTAAGTTACTTTCTGAGTTTTTCCTTTGTTGGTTTTTAGTTTTTTCTAGCCAGAACTCTTTCTGCAGTGAGTAACCCAGCCTCATCCTTGCACACAGGTGGCCAGGGGAAGGGGATTCTGGTGAAAAGTCCTCCTGGTCTCTCAGTTACAGGCAAGACTTTGGGAAATTTAATCTATAGACCTTTGGGGAACTATAATGCAGGGGGTGTACAGGAATGAAGTGTTCAAATTTCATTATGACTTTTGAAAATAAGCATTCGAAATAATTTACAATGAGGACATGTGTTCATAACTCTCTTACTTTACGCGGGCTGGCTGTCCGGTGTCTTCATCAAAAGCTTGAAATTTTCCAAGGACTTGGCCTCGCCTTGATATATCCGTGCTCTTGCTGGCGTGGACGGAGATTGTGTTGCTTTTAAAATGAATGCCTTCTTTCACATTTTGCACTTTCACTTTGATGGGAATGGAGGTAGGCTTGTATTTGTTCCTAATCGACTTGTGAAAAGCTGCTTTATTAGTGACAATGATACTGAAGTCAAGATTCTTCATTTCTTCATAATCTACTTTCTAGAAAGACAAAACCAAAGAGAATTCTTTAAAATGAAAAAACTGGAACACACAGAACACACACATACATACCCGTGGTTTTAATGTTAGATATGATAATGTAACATAGTATAGCAGCATTGAGTATTCCAACTTTTATATCAATACCAGACAATTAAAAATTCTGTCAATTTGGATATTAAGAAATGGTAAGGATGTCTAGGAAATATTCCCAATTTATTTTCTAAAGGTCAAAATAATTTTTAAAAATAGATTCTTAAAATATCATTTAAAATATACTTTATTTGTAACAATCTGAAGTGACTTTTTTAATGAAAAAAATTATTGGACATTCAATATAAATTCATATTCCTTAAAATGTGTTCCATGGGTTCGTTTTGTTGAAAAGGGCTACATAAATACTGTTATCCCTGCCACCTCTGTCCCCTTAACAGAGATTTATACTGCACATTAGCATATTAAAAAATTGAGAACTCTGGAACAATGAAAACAATAAAAAACAGGAATTTTCAATTTGTTTAAACAAAAAACTGATTCCCCTTCTTTTTAGTTTATCTATTAATACTGGTTTGCTGTTAATTCCACAAAGATTAGCCTTCCTTCAAATATTTCTTTGTGATATTTGCAATGTCCTTTTGATATAATCAGCTTATTACTGTATACATATTTTATGTTCCTATGTTTCCATTTTCTTTTTATAAACATTTCCATAGTATCCTACTATTTAGATATACTTATTTTATATACTTAACCATTTTATCATTAGGCATTTGGGCTATTTGAAACTTTTAAATATAATTAATATTTAAAAAATGGGCCCAAGATCTTAATAAACAGATGGAAAATATATATAGATGGAAAATAAGCATATGAAAAGATGCTCCATCTCATATGTCATTAGGGAAATTTAAATTAAAACAATAATGAGATATTTAAAATAATATCTCATTTAAAATAATATCTCAATATTTAAAATATTTAAAACAATAATGAGATTATTTAAAATAAATTTAAACAATGAGATACCACTGCACATCCATTAGAATGGACAAACATAAAAGTTCCCAAGCGTAAAAAAAATATATATTTATATATATTTTATATATATATAATTAATACTGCTCTGAATATTTTTATACACATTATTTTTCCTCTGTTGATCTACATCCTATTACTAAAAGAATTACCTGGTCAAAGTTTATTTAGGTCCTGTTGGTTTTTATTTCTAGTATCTCTGATCATTCAGATGCACTGAACATTTCTGCTTGTTTCTTCACTGTAACATTAAATACATTATATGTATTTATGTGACGTATAGCAAAGCTGTTCACTTGTTTTTTGGATGATTCATTATGAATTTCATTTCCTCTCTGTAGTGTTCTGGATGGATAACAACTTCTGCCCTTTATAAAATATGGATCAGTATGTTGTTGGGACAAGGGCAGAGCAGAAAATGGCTAGAGAAAATATACTCCTTGTAATTGTAAAATCTGTTGAAAGTTCTTTTAAGTCACTCATGCACTTGACATGCTTGTTTTGACGGCATGATGTATGCTGGATGAGAAATAAAATCTTCCTGCCAGATGTCATTAGTATTCAAAGGCCAAGACATTACAGAAAAAAATTAGGTAGGTCCTGGGATCATAAAAATGTTTCTGAATCTTTGTCATCAGTAGCCAAATGCTTCAAAGCAAATGGAAAAATGTTCAGCATTATAAGCAATGTATGAGGGCACACACCTCTATTTTTCACAACTCTGCCAACATATTTTATCATTCCCATTTTTGCTATTTTTAAATAGGATTAAAGATTTTTAAACTTATTTGTTACTTTGTTAACAAAGCTGTAGATTTTTCTCATGTGATGGTTTACTATCTCTATTTCCCTATTTTAAAATATCTGTTCATCTCCTTTGTCTTTTTGTGACAGCTTCATTAAGATATAATTTACATACAATAAAATTCACTGATTTTAAGTGTACAGCACAATGATTTCTAGTATTTGCAATAATCACTACCAGTCTGGTTTTAGAACACTTGTATCACTCTAAAACACGTGTATCACTTCCTTTATGCCTGTTTGTAGTCAATCCCCACTCATGCTCCCCACTTTGGGCAATCCCCATCTGCTTTCTATCCCCATTGTTTTGCCTTTTCTAGAATTTCACACAAATGGAGTCATACGATATGCAGCATTTTCCATCTGGCTTCTTATACATGGCACAATGTTTCTGAGGTTCATTCATGTTGCAGCATGTATCGTACTTCATTTCTTTACGTTACTCATTAGTATTCCATTGTATGAATATACCACATTTTATTTATCTACTTAGCAGTTGATGGACATTTGGACTGTTATTAGCCTTTTACTATTATGAATAATGTTGCTCTGAACATTTGCACACCAGTCTTTGTATAGACACGTTTTTATTTTTCTTGGGCGGATACCTAGGAATAAAATTGTTGAGTCATCGAATAACTACTCTATGTTTAAGGTTTAAATAAAACTGCCAAACTGGCTGTATCATTTTACATTTCTATCAGCAATCTAGTTTCTCTACATTCTTGCCAATAATTGGTATAGTCACAGTTTTTTTGATTGCTATGGTCTGAATGTTTGCATTGTGACCCCCTAAAATTCACATGCTGAAATCCTAACCCTCAAAGTCATGATTTTAAGAGGTGTGGCTTTTAGGAGGCGTGGCTTTTAGGAGGCCTTAAGAGCCCTCATGAATGGGATTAGTATGGAGTTCATTGGCTGTTCCACTATGTGAGGATACAGGAAAAAGGCACCACGTATGAGCCAGAAAGCAGGCCCTCACTAGACAATGAATCTGCTTTGATCTTGGACTTCTCAACCTCCAGAACTGTGAGAAATAAATTTCTGTTGTTTATAAGCTACCAAGCTTATGGTATTTTGTTATAGCAGCCCGAATGGACTAACACATTGATTTTTCAGCCATTCTAGAATATGTGTAGTGGTTATCTCTTATAGTTTTAATTTGTATTTTCCTTGATAACTAATGATGTTGGATATCTTTTCATGTGCATATTTCTTCTTCGCAATATCTTCTTTGTCTAATTCTTTTCAATGGAATCTGATTACTACCCTTATAGTTTAGAAGCAATTACACAATTGAGACAATCTGTAATTTCCTCACTCTGTTGCCTTTTATTGTAATATTAATTTTGCTGGGTTTTTTTTACCCATGCCTCTTTTGGTAGAAATAATGGCATCGCTTTTTTGTGCTATCACATACATTGAAGACACAGTCATGCATCGCTTAATGATGGGGATATGTCCTGAGAAATGAGTCGTTAGGTGATTTTATGACTGTGTGAATATAAGAGTGTACTCACATAAACCTAGATGGTATGGCCTACTATACACCTAGACTATGTGTTATATACCCTATTGCTCCTAGGCTATAAGCTTGTACAACATGTTACTGTACCAAATACTGTAGGCAACTGTAACACAATAGTATTTGTGTATTTAAATGTACTTAAACATAGAAAGGTACAGTAAGAATATGGCATAAAAGATTTAAAAAATAGTACACCTGTATAGGCACTTATCATGAATGGAAACTGCAGGACTGGAGGTTGTTCTGAGTGAGTCAGTGAGTGAGTGAATGTGAAGGCCTAGGACATCACTGTACATTACTGTAGACTTTATAAACAATGTACACT
Source organism: Mirza zaza (assembly GCA_008750895.1). NCBI lineage: Eukaryota > Metazoa > Chordata > Mammalia > Primates > Cheirogaleidae > Mirza > Mirza zaza. Next base: position 20,745 of record VSMD01101323.1, on the reverse strand, counting down.
TAAGCTACAGTAAATTTATAAAAATTATTTTTCTTCAAAAATAAACTTAGCTTACTGTAACTTTATAAATTTTTCAATTTTTTTGACCCTTTTGTAAAAAGGGCTTAGCTTAAAACACAAACACACTGCATAGCTGTGCAGATATATTTTTTCTTTATATCCTTATTCTACAAGCTCTTTTCTACTAAAACAATTTTTAGCTTTTTAAACTTTTTTGTTAAAAATAAAGACACAAACACACACATTAGCCTCATCCCACACAGGGTCAGGATCATCAATCTCTTCCCTCTCTACACCTTATTTCACTGGAAGATCTTTAGGAGCAAACACGTGCATGAAGCTGTGATCTCCTATGATAATAGAGCTTTCTTCTGGAATACTCCTAAAGGAGTATAAATAGCCTGAGGCTATTTTACAGTTAATTTTTTTTTATAAGTAGCAGATGTATACTCTAAAATAATAATAAATAGTACAGTAAATACATAAACCAATTAACACAGTAGTTTATGATCATTATCAAGTATTATAAACTGCACATAACTGGCTAGACTTTTGCATGACTTTGTAGCACAGTAGGTGTGTTTCCACCAGCAGCACCAGAAACATATGAGTAATGTGTCGTGCTACAACCTCACCAGGCTATGAAAATTTTTCAGCTCCATTATAATCTTGGGGGGGGCCACCAGAGGCGTTCAGTAATTGACCAGAATGAGGCACCAGTTATGAGGCACGTGACGGTACTTCTATTGTAGCACTTCTATTATTTATCAATATATGACTATTTCTCCTTATGTGTATTATTGGCTTTTTTTCCCTTTTTCTTTTGTTTTCAACAGCATTCTATCATCAAAGTTATTCGCTTTTGTATCTCAAGCATCAGGCATGGGTGCACCTATAATTGATGTCTAAAAATTATATTTACTTCTTTTTAAGTAAATTAATTTTGTCTCTGATGACAGTATTCATTTCTTCAATAATCATAAAGTATGTCTCTTTTTAAACATAATATAATGTTATTCAATTTTCCTCTGCTGTTGAAAAGGTAGTTTTAAATTCATATAGTAGCCTATTGATAAGTGATACTCATAATTATTACCAGGAAACTTCAAGTTAATTCTTTTCTATCCTGTCACACATGTGTATTATCATTATTCCTCTTTCACTGTTAGATTTTTACCTAAAAAATTTGGAAACTTCTGGAATCAATTTTTGCCTTTTTGTGACTTAATGAAATAGTATTTTGAAAGCTGTAGCTTTGCATTTTATTTTAAAATCTAGTAAGGCAATTCTAACATAAACCACTTAAAAATGCACTGATGTTATTCCTTATTTATTTTGTTACTTACAAATCCATCTTATAATTTTTGTTTAAGAGTTCTATGGGGGTTAAAAGACCCAGATGTTTAAGACTCATATGCTTAACAGGACTAATTTGATTTTTTCTTCATTGATTCAATTAAACACAAGAGATCAAAACATTTTGTTTTCAAATGTGACCCTCATACTACTTATATTAGAATTGCAAGTGGGTTTCTGTTAAAAAGGCAAATTCCTGAGTCCTACCCAATGACACTTTTTGATGGGACCCAGGAATCTGCATCTTCGGTATATAGATTTACTAGGCACACTTAAGTGTCAAGTTACTGGTTTCTGTTTTCAGATGTTATTTGTAAGGTTTGGCATTACTGTTAAGTAAACAAAATGCGAGGTAGTAAGTGAGGGGGTGTTCAACAGAGGCAAGAGGTTATGATATGAGAATGCAGTCATCAGACATGGGCTGCAAACAAGACCAGAAATGTGTGAAGCAATAACCATGCTGGTATCATGCTATCTGGCTGGGACTAAAGTCCTCAGATCTGAATTTGAACAGTAGTGTGATAACTTCCAAACCACAAAATTGGGCAAACAGGGATGGTTCTTGTCTCAAACAACTGTGGTGCCAGTTGAGTTTGTAAAGCACTTGTCTTTGGGGCTCAAAATGTATTAGATTCCTCTCCAATACCAACTTGTCCCATCCCAGTTTTTAACACGCAGTACTTACCTTAATAAGAGTCAAAATTCCTTCATTAGTTTGAGCATCTGTTTCTATGTGGAAATAACCCCCTTCATTTCCGGATGCAAATGTAAAATTTGCTAACCAATTATCAGATCCTACTTCATCTGCATCAAACACTTTTATGCGCATAACTTCAACATTGACTTGATTTTCTTCAACCAGCCCTTCCAACTGCAAAACACAAACACATGATTTTTATTTTAATGTGATACACACTTAAGTGACATATTTTTAGTTATTTAATAGAATTAAAATATAAATAAGTACACTTATTAAAACAATAGTTACCATTTTACTTTCCACTACTGGTATATTGTCATTGACATCCAAAATACGAATCTGAACTTGAGCTTGTTTTGCTGGTTTATCTGTTACTCTTCCATTGCCATCTCTTGCTTCTACCGTCAAAGAATAGCTGCTGTGTTCCTGCAAAGCAATGAAAAATATCCAATTGGTGTCAAAATGAATCGCTCCCTAGTTTGTCTTTCTGGTTTTAGCATATTATTAGGAAATGTACCACAGGATATTTTATTCATAAGTAAGTTTCATGATCTACTGTTATTTGTGTAAAGATTCTATTTATTTATAGGTGGAGCTTTTGTAGAAGGACATAAAACCCTAGAAGAGTTGTTGATAGTCTAATTCTTAAATATGTCTTTGGTGATATTATTAGGAGATAATCTGTACAAGGGAGCACTGTTCCAAATGTAGTTATTCTACACTAGAAATGATGGCTGGACTGTAGGAGTTGGTTCTTTCTACTTGGTTGTCTTGAAAAACTTGGTGAACTGAATTCCCCAGAGATACGATTCTTAGAAAATGTGTCCTGGAGAAAAATGTCTCAGATTTCACTCAAAAGTGAACTCATCTCTTCCAGGTGGTCCCCTTACTATGGCTCTGTTCAGCATGGCTGAGTTTAAGAGGGCAGCCAGTCCCAGTGCTTGGGGTCCTGCGTGGGGCAGAATCACTCCATGGACAACAGGACAACAGGGGTTCTGGAACCAGCTGTCTGGGTCCCAATTCTGACTTTGTCACCAGCTGTGTTGGACACACATTTAATCCCTTTGACCTTCGGGTTCTTTATGTGTAAGATGGGGATAATAAGTGGATCTGCCTCACAGGGTTTCTATGTGGATTAAATGGGTTCATCCATATAAAGGGCTTAGAACAACACCTGGCACATGGTAAATGCCCAGTAGGCATCAGCCATTATTATTGGCTAAACTTTCCATACTTCAGAGACTGCAGCTTGTTAAAAATCAACACTACTAATTCAAAGAAATACTTTTTCATTCTAATATTATGTGAAAAGGTGTAGATTTTAGATGTAATCATATTCTTTAATTTTACAAAAGTCCCAGTTGAAATGTTGGATACAATCCTTCCCATCTGGGCAGAGCTACATCATTTTTCCAAGTCATACTAAATACGGTGCACATGGGTTGATGATTTATATTTGTTGATGACATAGTGTTCTTAGGATCATCAACATTTTACTCTTGTACACTGTTAAAATCTTTATGTGTATAGCATTTAAAAATATCTTCTATCTCTCCCTTTTATTTAAAATTTTCTCTTGGAGTCAGACTAAAGTGAAATTTTTGAGAGAACAGCCTTTCTAGAAAACCTACTCAAATTTTCTTTCCAATTTGAGATTTACAATAATTCTTTAGCCTTTACAAATATTTTTATTCTCTAAGACTCCTGTTTCTACTCCCCACCTTCACCCTTGTATATGTATTAGCAGTGGAGAAAATTCCTGAAGTTTCATTAAAGAACCACAAACCGAGGAATGTTGCTTTAGGATTCTCTAGTAAACACAATCCTGGCTGGGGAGACCCTAGAACAGTGCTGTTTTTATGTAATTTTTTTTGTTTGTTTTGAGACAGGGTCTCGCTCTGTTGTCTAGGCTGGAGTGTGGTGGTGTCATCATTGCTCACGGTAGCCTCAAACTCCTGGGCTCAAGAGATGCCTTTGTGATGTCTTGACTTCACAAAGTGCTGGGATTATAGGTGTCAGCCACCACATCCAGGCTATGTAATTTTAAATCCTCTAATAGCCACATTTTAAAAAATAAACAGGTAATATTAATTTTAAACAAGTACATTTTATTTAACCCATGTTACCCAAAACATTATCATCTCAACATGTAATCAACGTAAATAATATTAAAGTGTTATTTTGAATTCTTTTTTTCATACCAAGTCTTTCAAATCTGGACCATATTTTACACATCCCAACATGCACGTAGCGCATGTCAAGTTGGACCAGTCGCATTTCAAGTGCTCAATAGCCACATGTGGCTAGTGGCTATTATTCTGGATAGCACATCCCTAAAAGGGGTAGAGGATAATTCCAAGAGTTAGCCTATGAGTGAGGAATGCAGAACAAAATAAGGAAATCAGAAAAGAACAACAGAGAGGAGAAACTAGAAAGGATAGTAGAGAGTTTAAAAGACAGGTAACACAAAATATTATTTTACCTCTCTGTCCAAGGTAATACTGGTTGTGAATATCTCTCCTGTATCTTTATTTAGGTAGAACACTGAAGGATAAGCTGGTTCCTGAGACACAATTCTATAGGAAATCTTAGAATTCATAGTATTGGGCTCATCGGCATCTGTTGCATTGATTTTCATCACAAGTGTATCTGGCATTAGAAATAAAGGCACCCAAGATGAAACTCAACTTTAAGTATATCTACATATGTTATTATTTTTATTAATAATTTTAGCTTGCTTCAAAAAAGGATTTCAAGAGCTTATCAAAATCACATGCATTTTTACCATGATAAAAAAATTCAACTAGATGAGGAAGTAAAAGTGAATGGTGTATAGGAGCAGGAAAAACAAGATGAGGGCAAGGCCAAGGTTAGGGTGAAGTCCTGGGAAATTGCTATAGGAGGGCCATAAATTTGTTTATAATAGTACTAGTGCCAACACAAAGAAAGAATCATGAGCAGACACATGATCCTGATATTTAAGATATAAACAAATCAAGAGAAGCATTAACTATTCTTCATATTATGATTGAAATCTCTCCCTTGAATCCTAATATAGAGTATTGCACTGAACAATGTTGTCAATAAATCTTACAGTAAAAACAATATAAGTCAGAGACCAGTAAACTATAGTCAGAGAGCCAAACCCAGCTAGCCACCTGTTCTTGTAAATAAAGTTTTATTGGAACACAGCCAGGCTCATTTGTTTACATACTGTTTATGGCTGCTTTCCTGCTACAGGGCAGAGTTGAATAGTTGCGACAGAGACCTTATCTGTCACATCAATCCACCATATCTGTTGTGAGGATAAAAAAGATGGCATGTAAAGTCCTTTGAACTTACAAGAAAAGCAGTTCTGAACCTACAGCAATAGGCTTATTATTATTTGTCCTGTGGGTAATACTCAACTTCCATTAAGATGTGGGATTTAGTGTTCATTTACACAGTGGGGATAAAATGACCTTGGGTGCTTATTCATAAATAAATAATAGGCTCTTACGTGCCGTGCTCAACTCTTCAACAGACCCAACAAAGACGTCCTGTGTGAACATCGGCTCATTGTCATTGATATCAAGAACTCTAATGCGTAGTTCTATTGGATTCTCTAGGTTTTTTCCTTTTTCATCCAAAGCATAACCTACTAACTGAAATCGTGACATAAACAATAAGATTAGATTTAAGCTTATGTAACTGAATCACCATACTATCAAAAGATCATAAAACAAATCATACCTATTACCAAAGAAAAACTATAAACTAATAAATATAAAACCATTCTTACCAGAAAATATGGTGTTTCTTCTCGATCTAGGATGCTAGTAACATTCAATTCTCCAGTGTCTTTATTAAAGACAAATACACCAAAAGGCGGCTCTGTAATTCCTTTTCCAGTGTACCTGTATGTAACTTTTATTCCTTTTTCTTCTGCAATATCAGAGTGTATCTAACATAAAAATAACAGAGGAATGTTTCAGGATGAACTCTCCATAATTTACTATTCTTGATCTCAGCCAAAAGGCTCAGAAGTGATTCTCTATAATTTACAGGCAAATATATATATATATATATATTTTTTTTTTTTGCTCCTGTTTTTTTTTCTTTTTTATTTCAGCATATGATGGCGGTACAAATGTTAAGATTACATATATTGCCCTTGTCCCCATTCCCCCCTTGAGTCAGAGCTTCAAGCGTGACCATTCCCCAGATGGTGAGCATCTCACTCATTATGTATGTATATACCCGTCCCCTCCTCCCCCCTCCCACATGCCCAATACCCAATAAATGTTATTCCTATATGTCCACTTAGGTGTTAATCAGTTAATACCAATTTGCTGGTGAGTACATGTGGTGATTGTTTTTCCATTCTTGGGATACTTCACTTAGTAGGATGGGTTTCAGCTCTATCCAGGAAAATATAAGAGGTGCTATATCACCCTTGTTTCTTAGAGCTGAAATGGACAATTTCCCTTGAAGTTGTCAGGATGTTGACGAGGGGCAGGGAGGGGGCTAGGAGGAGACAGCTTAGCACAAGGGCTCACGAGCACTGTGCTGGCGTCAGAGAACCTGGGTTTTTATCCCACCTCAGCCATGCACTAGTTATGTGATACTGAGTCAGTTAGTTAACCTTTCTGTGCCTCAGTTTCCTTGTCTGCAAACTGAAGAAGATAACACCACTTACCTCTTAGCGTTGCTGTGAAATTAAGATACAGTTGGGGTACATTTTGAGGGAAGGGAGTAGATTTTAAATTTAGCATATAAGGTTAAAAAACGCAGAGTGAAAATCACCTTCGTAAATCCATCCAATGGTCTGGAAAGTATAGATAAGGCTTCTTTCCACAGAAGGATTAAAATAGTCAACTGCCCTCTCTGCTTGGAAAGCTTTAGCAAATTAATAATATTTCCAACCTGCTGGGTCTTCTGCAGTTATCCTCTTTATCCTCCATAAACAATTGACTCATGTCTCTAATTCTTCACTAGTAAATGTTTCTCTGTGGCCCCTATTGGTTCTTCCATTTCTTCCTTCAGACATCACTGAAACCATCACTGGCTTACTTGCCTGGCCAGTTCTAACTTTAGAATTAGTCACACATTCTTCCCATTGGTTTGCCAACAACCACTGGGGCTGAAGCTGCTGTTGGGAAAAACCAAGGGAACAGCAAATAGGGCCTCTAATCTCCTGCTTGGCCAGCTCTGCTCCTGGAGTGGAACGGTGAATTTGGGACAGCCACATGGTTACATTTCACTGAGTTTCTATGTCTCTTTTTTTTTGCCAAATGCATGCATATATATGCATATGTATTTATATATATTGCAGTATTTATAAAGAATATTCTAGATCCTTATGTATTGATTTGTATTATATAATTCTACTTATGTTAGAAATAAAGCAAGAACTGTGTAGACAGAACTGTTGGTTTGTGTACATATGTGTGTGCAAGTAAGAGTAAGTAAATATATACACATGCATTTCATAAGGTCTGGAAGACATTAAACTATTGACAATATTGCCTAGGTATTTGGAGAGTTGGGAAAACTTAACAAGATCTTTTGCTTTTTGTGTAAATTTTACTTTTAATAACTTGTATAATTAAAATTAATAACAACAGCAGCTAACACTTGTTAAACTCTAAGAAATCAATATATTACTATCTTAGGGAAATCTATTGAAATAATGTGTGAATGGCTCAGAAATCTCAAAAAAGCAAGCCAAAACAAAACAAAAACTGCAGTTACTTATATACATACTATTATGTAAAGCCATACTTTAAAAGTCCGGATTTTAGAAGGCTTTTGTGAAAACAGCATGTTGCTGGAAAAGAAAATTGTTGTCTTATCTTCCGTAGCTATTTCTTTTAAAAGAGCTCTTCACATATGATCTCAACAGAAAAGATGGATGTGAAAGATGGAAAGATCTCTGGAAAGATGATGTGAACACGTGTTCATTCCCATAAATGTTTATCAAGCATCCTGTGCATGTTGGCACCATTCAAGGTCTGAGCTATGAGCCTTGAAGACTAAACCCTGCCCTCAAAGAGCTTATACTCTACTGAGGGAGAGAGAATAAGCCAGAGATGTAAGACATGATATGCAGTAGTCAAATATGCTATAAATAGTATAAGAGGAGAGAGAGAAGTGGAAGTGAGACAGGGAGAAAGAGGTGACACTTGAGCATAAGGTTGATGATGTGACATAATGCATATATCTGAGAGAGTATTCCAGGCAGAGGGAACAAGTGCAAAGAGTGGGTGGCTGGAATGAGCCTGGAGTTTCTGGGATGTGGCAGAGTAAGGGATGCAGAGTAATAGGTGCCAAGGTCAGAGAGGAGGCCAAGGCCAACTGATCACGTGGACTTTTACAGACCAGAGTAAGGAGTTCATTTCTTCCATTGTACTGGGAAATTACTGAAAGGGTCTCGCTAAGGGGTGAACACGCTTTGATCTGTCTTTTCACATGATCACTCTGGCTACTTTCTGCAGAGTGGACTGTGTGTGTGTGTTTTTGGTGGGGGAACTGGCAAGAGTGAAAGCAGGAGACAAGGTAGGGGGCTCTTTTGGTAATAAATGCAGGTTGGAGATGATGGTGACTTGAACTAGGCAATGGCAATGGAGTCAAAGGAAAGTGGGCAGATTTGGAATATGTTTTGGGGTAGAACTGATAATATTTGCTACATTTTCAGCTTTAAAAACTGGATAGATTTATAGTGCCATGTGATAAAATGATTAGACCTTATTGGAGGGCAGCTTAAGGGGAAAACAATGAAGAGTTCAGGTTTATACGTACTAACTTGGAGACACAAAGTAGTAGAATTACCATATAATTTATTGAAAAGTTAGACACTTTGAGAGTGAGAGCACAGATATTAATTATTAAGCCAGGACAACAGGCATAAATCAGGACTATTCTGGGCAAATGAGGACATATCATCACTGCACCTGTTAGACATCAGTTCAGTTTGAAAATGATATTTTATGACAATATCCTGTTTTGAGCGTGGTAACACTGTGTTAAACAAAGATTAAGTACTACCAAATCCCTTGATTCTTGGTTGAATCAAAACTCATAGTTATATATATTTTCTGCTGCACCTTCCAGAGTGGGCAAGAGGATCTTAGAGTTGGCACTTTCTGCTAAAATGTAAGTTCTGCTAATTTTCAAATGCATCCTGAATATTTAAAAGTTTAGTAAGTACGATACATAATCTTCCTTAACTTTTATAGTAAACATAAAAGTCCTTTCACACCGTATTTTAATCACATGCATATATTTCACATTCCTCTTTAGAAGGTACCTTGGCAATTGGATTCTTCTTGGACAGGTCTTCTCCCTCCCGAAGAGCCACTGGGGCGGTGATCCAGGCCCGCTTTTGCCGTACCAGGTGAGTATGTTTAGTAAGTAACTTGTTTTCCTTTCTTGTGTTTAAGGCCTATAACAATAAAACATTGCCCCCCAAATTATTATGTATCATAAAGATAAAACATTAGTATGGTATGCTATAATTTACTAAACTTTAAAAAAGTGCAAATTTTAAGGTATGTTTCATATTTCTAAGCAGGCTTCTTTTTTCAAAGAGGAAAAAAAATATATATATATTCTAGCACACTCTATAGGTGTTCAAGAGATTGTCTCCAAACCCAGTAAAGCAGTAGGGTTTTGTTTTTAACAGTAAGAAAACGTTTCCCAGGGTGAAGAGTTCAAAAGACTCAAGAGTAATTTAGTGGCCTTACAAATTGATAAATTAAAAATAACAGACCATGTCAAAACTTTTTTTCTTACTAATTGAAAATGAAATTTCATCTTTCTGTGGTGGTTTCTGGTTTAAAAATAAATTGTCAAGTGTTTTAAGACTAAATCTTAGTAATCTGTTGATATAAATTTGACTAAAACTACTAAAATTGCCAGTTAATAAATGTATTTTTTTAGGATTGGGTAAAGGATTAAATTTACCATCTCCTGTTTATAGAACCTTGTGGAAACTATTCTATAAATTGTCTGTTGGGTTGTATAGGTAAATATATGTTTTATCTAAGGAAAATTTCAGTGCAGCTGACCTAGTAATTAAGATCAGAAATGATTATTATACTAGGTTTATTTCATTATTTTACTCATTTTGTTCTTTACATAACACATAGTTTTAAATTTCAGAATATTTACACTGGTAATCCCTAGGTTATTAATTTTTTTCCTTTGCTTTCTTTTGTTCCATTAAGAGATGGGGTCTCGCTCTGTTGCCCAGGCTGGAGCGCATGCAGTGACTATGCACAGGTTCGATCATAGTGCACTATAGCCTCGAACTCCTGGGCTCTAGCAAGCCTCCTGCCTCAGCCTCCCAACTAGCTGGGACTGTATGTGTATGTCGTCATGCCCAGCATCTTTGTTTTTATTTGAAAACCTTTTTCTATAATTTTAAATAAATTTAAATTATTTAACAAAACATTACAAATGATAACGTTAAAATTTATGATGTAAAAATATAAAACTTCTACCTTTTCACTCATACTTCACAGAGTATTCACTGTTAACAGTCTGATGGATATCTTTTCTGATCTTATGACCATACAGTTGCACATGCATACACACATGCATAAAGATCTTTTTCCTATAAAAATAGACTTACGTTACATATCTTCTTCTGTCTGTTCCTTGATTTTTCATTCAGCACCTCATCATCGTGGACATTCTTTCCTATACCCCAAATTGTTTTAACATTCCCCTATTGGTGAATATTTAGGTTGTCAAAAATGCTACATGGAACCTCTATGGATACATTCCTCTGCACTTGTTTGCATGGGAACAGCTGTGTTCAAGGCAATGTGTGTTTTTAAGCTGGTAAAGCACAGCCAATCTGTCCACCATGAAATTAAGCCTCTGAGTCCAAATTATAGAAATAATCTCCTTGGCTCCTTACCTCGAAGTGAAGTCCATTCCCAAAGTTAAAGCAGATCTGTAAAATAAAATTATTTGATATTTAATACAATTTATTACACAATTCAGCTGAAAAGCATTGTTAACAAATAACCTCCCACCTTGAATATCACAGACATTAAAAAAAAAAAAAGGTTTAACCACCACTAGCCTTTGTCAAAAGGAAACAAATTTTAATTTTCCTCTTTGCCTTCTCTCAGCAACCAGGGCCAGAGGAGGAATCCTGCATTCTCCTTGATCCACACCGTGTCTTCCAGAAAACAACTAATATTTAAAAAAACAAACAAAAGAATCTGCCTTGTGAAATCTTAGCCATTTCCTCAAACCTTTTCTCCTCACCCTGTGGTTTTATCGCGTATTGTCCAGGATCCACTTACCCTTCCTCGAGGCCGTTGGTATGAGATGTGCTCCCCTTTCCTGCTAAGCTCATTCTCACCATCCCTATGGGTCACATGTGCATGACCGCCCATGTTCTGATCTCTCCGTTCCTCAATATCCTTAGTTTTATCCTTTACTATCACACCCTGGACTTCATCATTACATAGCACTGTTCTAAATACAGTCATGTGTATTCTAAAATCTGCCCAATAAACTCCTATCCTGCTTTCTGAATTTTGCTGTACTTTCTTTACAGTCCATGAATCTCCTTATTCATTACTGTCTCAGTAATCAGCACAAGACACTTTGCCACTCTTGATTGCTAATATCTCGAAGGCAGAGATTCACGTTTTATTTCATTAATGCATTTATTTTAATATTTAAAAAATTTTAAACTGCAACCATGTACAAAAGCAGGGTGAACAGTACACTGAACCCCACACAGATAACATCCAGTTAATTATTTAAAAATAATTTTTAAATTTATTTTAAATTTAAGCACACGTTTCTTTTAAAATATATTTTTTATTTAGGAATAATTTGATTTACACAAATGTTGCAAAGACAGTACCAAGAGTTCCCTTACCCATTTTCTTCTTAACATCTTAGATAACTATGGTACATTTTGCTGAAGAAATTAATATTGGTACATTTCGTTAATGCACTGTTATTTACATTCCAAACTTTATTCAGATTTTATCATTTTTTCCCCACTAATGTTCCAATCTAGGATCCCACATTACATTGAGTTATCATATTGCCTTAGTATCCTCTGGTCTGTGACAATTTCTCAATCCTTCCTCATTTTTCATGACCTTGACAGTTTAGAAGAATATTGGCTGAGTCCCCTACAGGCTGCTCTCCAATTTGCATTTAGCTGTTGTTTTTCTCATGATCAGACCAAAGCCATGTATTTTTGGAAGGAATATGGCGGAAGTGAAGTGCCCCTTTGTCACGTCCTATCAGGGAGTGTATGATAGCCACATGACATCACCGGCTAAGGCAGTGCTTGCAAAATTTCCCCACTATAAGGTTACCATTTTCCCCTTTCTCCACTCTATTTTTTGGAAGTAAGTCACTAAGTCTAGCCCATCCTTGGGTCAGGGGGGAGTGGGAGGAAACTCTGCCAGACAAGTTGCTTCAGTTGAATTTCTTTATCTGTAATGTGAGAATTAATGATACAAACTGTGGCAGACATTTTCTATGGTATAGCTAATTGCTACTTTCTCTCATCTTCAGTGTTCACAGACCCTATTTTGCACAATCAGGTAGACAATCACAATCATGGAGCTGAATAATGACTGATATACAGCACAGCACAGTATATATTCACGTTCACTTTGATAGTGGCTGGCTTAGGCATAAATGTGTAAGAGAATTTTGGTCAACGAGATATCAAGAAATTCTGGAAAGTTTCCCCTCACTGAATAGAAAGAAGAGAATTGTATGCACAACACCCCCCCCCCCATTCCCTTTTTAAATAACTCTGGAGATGGTTGAACAAGGATGTGACATTTGGACCGGTTATAGCCATCTTATGACCATGGGGGGGAAAACTAACAAAATGGTAGAGAAGCCAAAATGAAACCATAACATCTTTAACCACTTCGGTACCAGCGTCGACTACAGTCCACAGCCACAGACGAACGCGCACAGTGACTTTAGCTGACAGCTGTGATATGACTTTTCTAATTTTTCATTTATCAAAATAAAATTGTGAACATTTAAAAATAACGTAATGAAAACATATATGTCTATGTTACCTATTCTGATTTACATTACAAGTAAAGCTGCCTGTAAAGTAAAACAAGCTTTCAGTGCTTTGAAGTTTTCCTCATCACGCAAGAGCAAAATGGATTCATCGTCAATGCACAGCACAAACTACCATGCAGACTATGAGTGCCAGCTGTGGGCAAGGTTTTGCGGCCCGTGAGCACCGCACCGAAGTGGTTAAGAATCTGGAGCCACTCAACATCTTTTCTTATGAGATATTTTTTTTTTTTCCTTATCCTACTATTAGTTGGGTTTTGTTACTTGCATCTGAAAGCAACCTACCTGATACACCCATTTAGCAGGGCTGCTGTGCAAATTAAATACATGAAATGTAACTCCTACGGTGACTGGCACTCAACAGAATTCAGGATGGCATTTCCTCAGTTCTGCTTTGCATGTTCTTTGCCTTAAAATTTCTGCAATTTGGATTTATTCATACACTCGATATTCTGAGCTTCTGTGATAAATAACAGAATGCTCTTACCCCACTGGATTCTTACGTATTGGGGAGACAGACAAAAGCAGGTTGCAATAAGAGCTATAAAGAAAATTAAAGCGGAGACAAGATGGTAGAAAGTGATTTAGGACTAGGGGGGACTCTCAGCAGGGGGTGCACCTGTACAGAGACCTGAATGGGAGGAGGGAGCCAGTCAGGCAGAGCCCTGCAGAATGAGCAGCCTGGCTATGAGGTGGGAAGGATGCTGACGCTATCAAGGCTGGTGTGGCCAGAGGGGTGAATCAGTGAAGATGACGTCAGAGGGAAAGTCCAGTACCCGGCCATGGAGAGGACTTTGGATTTTATCTGGTATAAGAGGAAGTCACTGGAAACTTTTAAGCTTGGAAGTGATACAAACCAACTTATGTTTGAAAAAGCTCACTCTGGCTTCCGTATAGAGAACGGACCTTAAGGGGGCAAGAACAAAGGTGTGGAGACCAGGCAGCAGTCACTGTGTCACTGCAGTAGTCCAGGAAATACATAACTCTAGCTTGCACCCTGGGGGTTACAGTGAAGATGACAGCAAGTGGACACCCTTAGTGCATATTTTGAAGGCAGAGGCAACAGAACCTGTGCATGAAATGAACGAGGGAAAGAGGACTCAAGATGACCCTTAGAATTTTGACCAGAGTACCTGAGGAGAGAGACTGGGGGAAAAATAAGCTGGGGGTGGGGCAGGAAAGGGGGGTGGTATTGGGGGAGGGGTGAGATGGGAGGCAAGAGCTGTTTTTATCTGTTCTGTGTGAATGGCCTATTGGATATGAGTTTGGAGTTCAGAAAGAGTTTGGGAGTCATCAGTGGGTTTCAGTGAGGGAACTGGGATGCATATTGGAGGCTTTGTGCATCTTTAATGGAATGTTTCTTTTTTTCTCTCCAAAAGCTGTTATTTAATTGATGTGTATCTAAGGAGCCCAGGTAAAACTGGCAAAGCTACTCTATGCTGTTAGAAGTCAGGACAGTGGCCACCTATGGGGGTGGAGGGGACTAAAGGGTGTTTCTTGATCTGGTTGCTGATGACACGACATTTTCAGTGTGTGAAGATTCAGAGCACTCATGATATGTGTAATTTTCTGTATGTATGTTAAACTAAAAAGTTAAAAAAATGTTCATCTTAAAATCGAGGACATTTTGGAATCTAAGTACCACAGTTCTGCTGTTTGCATTTTTCTAGTACCTCTTGCAGTAGCTTGTTTTTAATAAGGAATGGTGGCAGGAGCAGGGCAAAATCGCCCTTAGTTGAGAACCACTGGTCTAAAGAGTGTGTTCTGTGAGCTACAGAGTCCTGTGGAAACAGATCCAAATTATTTACTTCAGAAAGGAGTAAAGATGGTAACCATTTCCTCAAATGAACAGTGCCACAGGTGCAATTCTCTTGGGCTTTTTTATACAATGAATGTGGAGCAAATCTGTCAGTCCATCATTCCTCCCCCGACTGGGAGGAATGTCTCTAGACATTTCTGGTTCTTAAACCAGGGCTGAGGTGGTGAATAGGGGGCAGAGATGAGCGCTAGTGGCACCTAGTGGGTAGAGACCAGAGATGTTGCCAAAACATTCCACAATGCACAGGACAGCCCTTACAACTAAGCATTATTTGGCTCCAAATGACAAAGTGCTGAAGTTAAGAAACCTTGACCACATTTCTCTGATTGGAAATTATTGTAATAACCAGGGTCAGGATGGTCATGCAAGTTCTAGAAGACCATGGAGACCATGCACATTTCCCAATTGGTAGTATATACAGGCAACACGAATGGAACAAGCTGACACTCTCTGCCTGTAGTCCTCACTCCCACTCCCTGGCACTTCCCTTTGGACATGTCCACTCTGTGAGGCTGAGTGACCTCCTACGGGGATGTTGTAAAGGCATTTCAAGCATTCTAAGGGTATCTGGACAAGATGACCGTTATGGTTTTTTCCAAACACTAAACCTGTAACTCCTTTTTTCTCACCAGGAACTTGGTGACAGAAAAATGTCATGTACAACATGCCTTTGAGACTGAAGAGGAAAAGTAAGCTGCTCTTTCTTGTATCCAAAGAAGGAGTGTTTTCAGATGAACCAGAAGAATCCTTCTAAAGTTTTTCCAATTTACTGAACATTAAAAAAAAATTTCTTTCTACCATTGGATCCTGTGCATCTTATAAAAACTGGACTTTCTGGCAACTGGCAAGAAAAAGATTATTATTATTATTTTTTTTTTTGGCAGAGCCACGAGGGAAGGTCAAATATCACTGCAAAAATACAATCAATCAATGCACTCTTTGTTCTTAAGGTCAGCACTTTTAGAAAGGACTTCCTGTTCTGAAGTCACCTTGATGAGTTGAAACGAGAAGAATCTAGGAGGACTCCTGAGTCACTGGCTGGCAGCCCCTCCTGGCCGGCAGGTTCCCTATGAGAAGTCTTCCCTCTAAAGCAGAAGATCTTGAAGCTTTCTTCTGTGGTTCTATGATTGTATGGTGAGGTGTTCCCTCAAACTTTAATATCTCAGATTAATAAATGTCTTATTACAGGCCGGGTGCAGTGGCTCTCACCTGTAATATTAGCACTCTGGGAAGACAAGGCAGGAAGATCGCTCAAGGTCAGGAGTTCAAGACCAAGCCTGAGCAACAGTGAGACCTGTCTCTACTAAAAAATACAAAGAAATTAATTGGCCAGCTAAAAATATATAGAAAAAATTAGCCGGGCATGGTGGCGCATGCCTGTAGTCCCAGCTACTTGGGAGGCTGAGGCAGAAGATCGCTTGAGCCCAGCAGTTTGAGGTTGCTGTGAGCTAGGCTGACAACCATGGCACTCTAGCCCATGTAACAGAGTGAGACTCTGTCTCAAAAAAAAAAATAATAAATCAGACGTTCCAGCTAATCTTAATGTAACAAATATGATTTTAGGAGAGTCACATGGAAGTTAGCTACAAAGAGGAAGACCTTTCCTTTGCAAATGTTTTACTGACTCAGAGAATTTTCAAGTATGGATTTAGCAATGCTAGGCTACACTCGACTTGTTAGATCATGTTGTGAATTCTTGTTTCAAGCAAAATTTTGTGTATTCGTGGACAGCTCCTATTTTTTTCCTTGGTATAGACAAATAAACTGAAGGCATCCTGAAAAGTCAACATTATTTCATTCAGTGTCAATTCCCTTGGCCCCTAAGCCATTAAAAAAAAAATCAGAGTTGCTAACAGGTAAAGTAGGCTTTTTAATATTTAATCTTTTCTACTCCAATTATTTTCTAATCGGTATGTTAACAGTGGTTCTCAAACTTGAGTGGCATCAGAATTGCTTTGATAAAACACAGATTACTGAGCCTCACCCTATTTTTGCTGATTCAGTTGGTGGAGGGTGATGTCCAAGAATTTGTATTTCTAGTAAGTTTCCTGGTGATGGTGATGTTGGTTGGTTCTCGGATCATACTTTGAAAACCAGTGTAAAAACCACACATTATCAAGGGAAAGGGAAGAAGATAGCCTGGATAATTTATAAACTGGATAATGAGCCCTTAATTACAGAGAGATGTGTGAAAAGACATATTCTAAATCAGGAAATATGGTAACTGTGAGTTATTCCCACCACAAAAAGATTTTTCACTTTACTAAATATTAATCAACTATGACAGGATTACTTTAAATAATGTTTTCCCCTGGTTTAAACCTCTTCTTCTAGTTTAAGCTTTACTGATCCTGAGCATTTGTCGTTTTAAAAATATTTTACCATTTTATTGGCATGTGTTTCTGTAACTGCCACAAATGGTTTTAGAATTAGGCAAAAATATAAGTAGATCTGTATACTACATTTCCCATAACTTGATAGACAAAAATTGGAGGCTATTTCCACTTTTTTTTGCTGGAATGTATTTCTGACAAGTACACTAAAAAATAAAATGAAAGCATTTTTTTTTTTTTTTACTGAGATGTTTAAGAAAACCAAGAGTGTCAGATTGTCCTTTTTCACCATTAGGTGGCACTGGGCTGTCAGTAAGGCAAACTTCAGGAACCACCAACAACTGACTTCAAGGTCCAAAGTGGAAATAAGCATTTTCAACTGGCCTTAAATAAGCGGACAGGCAAAACTGAAAACAGTAAAAATCAAGAGCTTTAGAAAGCTGTATGGGTACTTTTGCAAGACTATATGTGGGAAATTAGGTAAATCTCATACATTTCTTCATTTTTCCTTTCTAGAATGATTCTAACTTGCCATGAAACTGAACCAATTACCTAGTTCCAGAGGTTCAGACCTTACAGATGACCGTAGCAAACTGCTGTATGGGGGACTCATGGTCATGCTTCTGGATTGACAGGTACCTGGTGTCAGGTGAACCTGGATTCTGTTCAGCTTCGCCCACTATTAATTTTCACTAAAATCAGTGAGTGGATACTCAAAAAATATCAGGTGCTTTTCCCCACATTCCTCTTTCCCCCACTGTAAGCTCCATGATGTGGGGGACGGTTCACGGCCACCTAGAAAGAGTGTTCGGCATATATAGTGGAAGTGCAATTTGTGATTTGCTGAATGTATAAAAGTTAAATGAAAACTTACTACTCAGCCTATCTGGGCATTAAATATTTCCCTTAAATACATGAAATTCAGATTACTATTCCAGTTTTTCCAAACACAGATATCAATACTTTAACTCATATTTTTAAAGAATATTTCTGTGTCTACGGCATGTAGCTAGTTTATAGATAAAAGATACAAAGATCCTGCTCTGAAGATGCTCACAGTTTAGAAGAGATACAGTGTCCATAAATTACTATAAGACTATGCAGATACTGTATTCCCAGGGAGAAAATTATGCAGATACTGTATTCCCAGGAAGAAAATTATTATGAGGTAGTAAACCTTAATTGTGTAACTGACAGCTACAAAAAGAGTTCTGGGGAACTCAGAAAAATTAGAAATAATTTCCTTCTGGGGAAATCATGAGATGTTTAGGGGAGATGGCACTGGGCTTGGGCTTGGGCTTAGGCTCGGGCTTGGAGAGGGAGCAGAATCTGTATCTGTGCAGGTAGGAGGAGGAAGGAAAAGGCACTGGTCAGAGACAGCCTGTGCCAGAACATGGAGCTCCGGGGGCCAAGAATGAGAAGTCATGCACTTAGACTATACGACACAGCAAACAGAAAATAAGGACAGAAAGTTGCACTGAGGATCTTCACTAGTCTCCTAAGCAGTGGAGAGTCATTGTCAGGTTCTGATCAGGAAGACTATGACACTAATGCTTCTGGAAGATTTTCTGTGCATGATACAAGGCAGGAGACAGTTCGAAGATTAAAGTACAAAGCCAGGGACATGTATGGAAGACCAGCATCAGGGGAATGGCAATGAGACGGATGGGTGGGGGCAGAGTCTTTATGGGGACAAAGCTCATCCTTGGCAATGCCCTGGATGTGGACCGTAGGGAAGGCGTCAGAGGGTGCGAAAGTTTTAAGCGTGAGTGGCTAGCAAGATGGTGGTGGCTAGAAGGATGTGGTTCCCAGAGGACAGGCTGTAAGAGATGTTAAGCTTAGATCCCGGGAAATCCTCTGAGTAGACAGGAGAGATGCTAGATCGGGGGTCCTCAAACTGCGGCCCACTGAGGACATTTATCCAGCCCCCTGGGTGTTTTTGCCGCCGCTGCCTGTCCTGCTTAGCAGCCAACTCGTCCAGGGCCCACAGTGCGCATGTGTGGAATGTGCACCGCATTCTCCAACAGTCTGAGGGACAGTGAACTGGCCCCCTGTTTAAAAAGTTTGAGGATCCCTGTGCTAGATAGTAGATATACCAAGGCAGTGCGGCTCCCTAATGGGCAGGGGTCACGTAACGTGGCCAAGGGGCGCCTCTCAGCACACACACACACACTGTCCTGAGTGCAGCACCCCCTCAGCTGCTGCTGCTGCCGCCACCCACCTTCCTCTTCCATTCCTCCCACTCTTGTCTGATACATCTCCTGCCTATTCTCCACTGTGCTTGGTCAAATAAAAAAAGGTGGAGGGTGAGAACCGTTGCAGGTTCCTAGAAGTAAAAGGAACCTTAGAATATTGAGGAAGCAAAGGAAGGAGCTATGTGACAAGAGAGAAAATGAACACTGTTAAAAGATGATGACTGAGCTAGGGGTCTTGTCCAGTTTCTCAATTAGCACTTCTGAGGTCTAAGGAGAGTAGATCACTAAGATGAGGCAGTGGGTAAGGAAAATTTATTATTATTTTTTTTTAGTTTGCACTGTAGAGGACTTGAACTGTCTCATCTCCTCTCATCTCCATCCAAATCCGCCCTCTCATTCTCCAATCAGCCAGGTGGCAATGGCTTGACTGATGAAAACAATCACAGTAAGGTGTGATTTTGAGGTAAGACCTAGAACTAAGCTTGGCACAGAGTAGTATCTGTTGAGTGAATGAATGTATCAAGGCTTAATTAACTCAAGAGCATTTGCTCTTTAAATAAAAAGAGGATAGAAATAAGTAAAATGAATCCCTAATTAGAACCTCTTATTATTTGCTCATCACTGTTTCTCAATGTGGGTGCTTGCTAAATGCACTTTGAATAGGAAAATTCTTCGAAAGTGGCCAATTCTTCCTGAAGGCTCTGCAGATTGTAGGAGGCTGGGATGTCCAGTGCTGGGCTGGTTGCTCCTTCTATAGGCTCCATGGTACTGTTTATTTCTTTACTATCACTTCTCTTATCGTTGCCTGTTTGGAAGTTAGCCATTTATTTGTCACACCATTTACTAAACTGTAAGTGCTATGAAAGTAGAACATGTCTGGCTTTTTCATAGTTCCCTAGTGTCCTGCAATAAGCAGGGATTCGCCAAATAGTGGTCATATGTGTTTAGTCTCTTTTTTTTTTTTTTGGGACAGAGTCTCACTTTATTTCCCAGGCTAGAGTGAGTGCCGTGGCGTCAGCCTAGCTCACAGCAACCTCAAACTCCTGGGCTCAAGCAATCCTGCTGCCTCAGCCTCCCAAGTAGCTGGGACTACAGGCATTTGCCACCATGCCCGGCTAATTTTTTCTATACATATTAGTTGGCCAATTAATTTCTTTCTATTTTTTATAGTAGAGATGGGGTCTCGCTCTTGCTCAGGCTGGTCTCGAACTCCTGAGCTCAAACGATCCGCCCACCTCGGCCTCCCAGAGAGCTAGGATTACAGGCTTAGTC